>JAADXX010000350.1:0-28555 GCA_023338025.1 Phytopythium oedochilum | reverse complement strand
CGTGGATCGGTGGATCGGTGGATCGATGGATCGGTGGATCGATGGATCGGTGGGTCGAAGACCACGCCTTGGCTCGTCGAACGGCTGGTTGATCCGACGTTGCCCGCCACTCACACGCTGCTGCCGATCATGCTCTTGGTCTCTGTGTCCGCTCTGGAGTCGCTGCAAGTGCTCTGCTGTGCTTGATCGACGGTCGACGCTTGGATCCACCCTTGATGCCTTGGATCCGCGTCGATCCGGTTGCCGCCCGAAGCCATGCTGGGTACCATCGTGATGCCCTTGTCCTGCTCTACCTCTGGGTGTCGCCTGCAGTGCCCTGATCCTTCGTCTCGCCCCGGGATCGTTGCTCCGCGATCGGATGATTGATTTATCGACCGTTGTGCGACACGCCAGCGTCGGGTCCCATCGCTCCTCGTCGCCTTGCCGTTGGAAATTTTCCCAGGTGACTATACCACATTCCGGACAAGAACAATGGGAAAGCCCTAGGCTCAGTTCCCCTCCTCGATCACTCCTGCCGCTATCATGGCCGCGATCTCTATGCTGACCACCTCGTGCTCCGTCTGAGCGTGATGTTGCCGCTTGAGCATTGTTGGTCCACGGATCGACGAACCCATTGAGGTCCTGGGCGGTGCCCGCATGTTCACTACTCTGGACCTGAAGTCTGGGTACTGGCAGATTGCCGTCCTCCTCCCAGTGTGCGTACCCTTCCATATTGTTGAGATTTGGTTTACCCGGATGTGTTGGAAGCAAGTGGCTCGCACCTCCCGCTCGCGATCCGTATGGTTAAGCAGAGCCGTGTGAGTAGAGCTAAATCTACTGTTCGCTCCCTTCAGGATCCCCTGAAGGTGCGCGCTTACATCTTAACGTGTGTGTTGTTCGTTGATTGTATTAGGCGTCGCGCCACCAGGCTCCCTTCAAGCCCCGACCCCTACGCCGTTTAGACCTTCCGGCAATGGGACTCCCGGGAAACACAACGGCCCGAGGTACAGCCCCTGGAGAGACGCTGCGAGTGATTCGATCCTCGCGCTCTCTCCAGACGTTAGCCGCATCATCACATGTGCGCGGCCGAGATTCGACAGGGGCTGTGCGACTCGTGTGCGAGTGAAGTGCGACCCAAGTTGTGTGGGCGTTGCGGATAAGGGGGGCGGCATATCGTGTCGACTGTGCGGACTAGCGACCAAGACGAGCAACAAGTGAGACGGACCAACATTGAACAAGACGAGCGACAAGCGTGATGGCGCGTATACAACGGGGCGCACCTGGATGCCTGTGTGAGGCTCCAGGGGCTCAACAACACTTGTCGTGGCCGTGTGGTCGGAGCCGAACGAAGTCGACGTGACGAACGGGCGATTGAGCGTGGCGTTTGGTGTGTATTGAATCGGTGTTTGTTAGTTGGACGTCGAGAGTCTACGCAGTAAAAGACGAGAGGGAGACGTACAGGCTGATCACCTTGAACTCCTGCCGAGGCCATCAGTTGGTGCACGGCGAATCTGTAGACGGGTTATACGACCAAGGACCGTCAGTGCTCAGCGACATCCTTACACTCTGTTCTATCTATGATAACTAGACGCAGCGCGAGCAACAGCTCAGCTTCAGATCGACGACTGTAGTGCATTGCACGGCCACTATCGACGGCGAGGGAATGCTGGTGCGAATCACCTGCTCGTCTCTCCTGTATTTCGTTGCACCGATTGCACTCGCGTAAGTCATGCGACATGACTCGGGGCGTCTGAATCACCAAGCGCCGTAATCCGAACGTACCGATAATATTGTACGTTTTCCTGACTATATATGTACCCCTCAGTTTGTGTCCAATTGTACCACACTATAGGTACACTCGACAGGCTCCCCGTCGGCGGAAGAAGCGCGTCCAACACACACATCGATCGACATTGAGCGAGTACTCGGCCGCGTCGGAAGGTCCGACTCGGAACGTCCTGGACCGTCGACGCGTCCCCCTCGCTCCCCGTAGGGGCCCAGCGCGCACCTTAGCCCGCCAATGGCGTCCCTAAAGCCCGCGGTCGGCGTCCAGGTGCCTGCGGGCGACAGTGACGACGCGGACGACGACCGCGCGCCGTTCCTCTCTCCGGGTGTTCCCGTCGCGTCCATCCCGAACGGCCGGCGCTCGCGCTGGGCGGCGGTGGCTGACGGCGCGCGCGCGGCGCTGCGGCGACTCCCTCGGCCGCGCAGCATGCTGGCGCGCGCGTCGACCAGCGCGGGTCTGCGCGGGCTGTGCCGCGGGCTGGCGCTGTGCGTGCTGCTGCTGGTCGTGGGCGGCGTCGGGTCGCTGGCGCTGCGCCAGATGATCAGCCCCGAGATCGACGCGCTGCTGCGCGAGCGCCAGGGCCTGCGCGCGAGCCTCGAGCTGCTGCAGACGCAGGTCGGTTTCTCCGCTGTCCGTTCCTGTGACAGGCCGCTCGCTAACTCGCTAACTCGGTCTCTGTCGCTGCAGCTCGACAACATGACGCGCGTGGCCGACAGCCGCCTGGACACGATCCACCTGCTCGAGAGCGAGTTGGAGAAGCAGGCCGTGCAGGCGGCCGCGGCTACGGACGCGCTGGCCAACGACACCGGCGCGCTGCAGCCGGCCGGACGCGCCGCCGCCGGCGACCTGCGCAACACCGGCATCGCCTCGAGCCTGGCCTACACGACGCTGCTCGGCTCGCTACTCTTCCTCTTCGTGCTCTACCGCATCGTGCGCATCATGCAGGGCGAGCTGCGCGCGCACGGAAAGCTCGCGGCTGGCCAGCTCGAGCGCGGCGCGCCGCCGGAGCGGGCGCTCTCGCCGCCGCGGTCGCTGCGCGGCATCCTCGTGGACGATGACCTGGCGGCGGCGCCCGCTTCCAGCTCGAGCGCCGCGAGCCGGGGCCAGTCGGGCGGCGCGGCGCTGAGCCCCAAGTCGGGCCCGAGCAGCAAGCAGTCGCCGCAGTGCTACAAGCGCCCCCAGGGCGACCGCCTGATCGTGTGACGCCCTCGCGGTGAGGATCAGCTGGACGCCTCGCGAGCGCCTCGCCCGCTCCGCCAGGGGGCTGCGTCGGGGGCGCTCGACTCTGTGTAATATACATTCGTGCCTTGTCGCTCGTGGCGATGCAGTGACTGCCAAGAGACGCGTCTCTTTGCCTGCAACGGGTCGCCTAACACCCTCTCGACGCCACACTTGCAGCAGGAAGAGCGGAGTGACACGATGGAGCTGGTGGCGCCTCGACCGACCCACTCGGTCTCATGGGCGAAGCAACCGGTCGCGGACGACGCAGAGGCCCAGGCGATCCGGCGCGCGGAAGTCGTAGGCGGCGTCTCGTTCGGCGGTCGACGAGCGACTTCCGCTGCCGTGGTTCGCTCTCGACCGGGCAGCTTTCCGGTTGTAAGTAGCGAGTGGGGCGATGCAGCTATTAGCGAGGAGGAAGACAGTGACTACGTCCAGGAGGAGGAGGAGGGCGTGTCGGACGCAGACAGCGACCTGGACGAGGACGGGAGGGAGGAGGCTCGGCGCGAGCTGAGGTGGCTGCTCAACGACCAGCGGCTCGCCGACGCTCTGGACGCCGACGCTCTGGACGCCGACGCTCTGGTCGCCGACGCTCTGGACGCAACCCCGACGCGCTCTGTCGTCCAAGCCGAGCGCTTCCGGTCGCAGTTCTGGCGGACGCCGCCGACGGCCTCTCGCTCGGCGCGCCGAAGCATTCGCTTTGGCGAGACGGCGGCTGCTAGCGCGGCGTCTTGCAGCGCCAGCCATACGACGAAGCTCAAGGCGAAGAGGTTGGAGTCGACGCGAGAAGGAGGCGGACGTCACCGCCATGGTCGACGGTCGACGGCTCGACCACAATCGAGGAGCGGCAAGGCCAAGCTCGGTGCTCTTGAAACCGGCGAGTGGGACGCGACCGTCTCGCTGGCGGTACTGCTGCTGTTCGTGGTCTTGGCGCTCGCGTCGCAGGCGGTGGCGCTGGCCCACGGCCCGAGCGACTCGACGTCCTAACGCCATCAATAGAGTCGCACGCGTGAACCTTGATGGTGATGATCAACGGGTTCTACACGCGTGAACCTTCTTGCATGGCGAGCACGGCGCTCACCCCTTGTCCGACCTGTTGGGTCAGCGCGAAACTTTCGCGTCGTGGTGCCAGTGCCGCTGCTGCTTCTGGACGCCTGAGAGTCACTCTCTCGACGCCTCGGACGCCCGTCTCCAGCGCATTTAACTCGCGGGGGAATGCAACGCGGACGATGCGCAACTGCTGGCACAGACGCCGCTCCTCCACTTCCTTCTTGGCCCATGCACTGCATGGGCTAAGGAAGCATGATGCACAGTGCACTCGGTGATGCCATCCATCCCCCTCATTCCTTCTCCCAGGCGCCTTGGACACGCGCGCTACAGCGCCAACTCGCCTCGCCCCAAAACTATCTGGCTGCTGTCTGTCTGTCTGCTATCTGGCTGCCTGGTGTCGGCTCCGTGTCCGTCAGTCGCCGAGCGAGCCGAATAAGACGCGAGCGACGCGACTAAGACGGCGTCCAGGCAGCTACAGTGGCCCGACTAAGATCGAACGGCCGCCATGACGGACTTGTGCGCTAGATGGGACGCGTCCGAGGCTATGAGTACGCAGGATGGGACGTGTTGCGGCCTGTGCGTGTCAAGCCGGTGCGATGGGAAGAAGCTTCTTCCCTCGCCGCCTCCTTCTCAGTGAAGTTCCCACCGCTCTCCTCCTTCTCCGGCCTCAGACGCAACTGAACGACTGAAATCCGCCGGCGAATGAGCCTGTGGGCGGCGGCGAGGCATACGGGAACCCAGTTTCCGTCAGACGCTCCGCTGCCTGCTCCGGCCTGCTGCTTGCTGACAGAGAGTAGCGAGTGGATGACTGCAACGGACTCGGAGGTCCCACGTTCTCTCTTCTCGCTCGCTCGATGCCCGCGTTGATCCGTCGACACGGCCGCCCAGTCCCACACACGCTCGCTCGTCGCATTGACGAGCCCGAGCTGCGGCCAGCCATTCGCCTCCGAGGCCTCGGCCATTCCCCAAGTCGCCTCGTAACGCGCTACTCGTCGTCTCCGATGCCCTCAGCCGGCCAATCGCGGCCGCAGCAGGCCGAGCGTCACGCTCGCCAGCCCCACACGCGGCACCGAGGGCGAATTCCGGTGCAAAGCCGCTCGTTCGCCCCGCGGGAGGAGCTGCCGCTTGGTCGGCACCTCGCCAAGCGGCTGGCCCACTACTTCAGCCATGCGACGAGCCACACGAGCCGCGACAGCTTCTCGACGGTCATCGCCGGCCGCGCGCGCGCGCTCCGCGACTTCCTGGCGCTCTACCAACGGGAGCCGCAGCCGCTCGCGCGGCTGGCGCAAACCGGTCGCATCGCGGTGCAGGTCGAGCACCTGCACCGCCTGCTCGACTCGGCTCTCGCCTCCACTGGGACTGACGGGGCCGCGGTCTCTCGCGAGCCGGTGCTGCTCGCTCGCTGGCAGTACTTCTGGCTGCGCGAGCGGCAGCAGCGCGTTCGGTTCTTTGACAAGCTGCTAGAGCAGCCCAACGGAACCCACCGAGACTACAACGACGCGATGCACGCTCTTGTCCCGGTCACTGAGACCGGACAGATCGAGGCGCTGACGCTTCTGCGCGACGAAGTCGACCGCCACGGCTGTCGAAGCGGCCAAGACGCCAGCGGAACGTCCGCCACGACGTCCACGTCGCTGCTGCTGCCGATGGAGCAGGAGCTGGCCGAGCGAGCGTTCGCGCTCGTGACCACCGCGACCAACATGGTCGTCACGCGCGTGCCCGCGTGGTTCACGTCCCGCTTCGACCTGGCGGCCCAGCGCAGTCGCTGGCAGCAGGCGCCCGACCTCGTCGTCCACCACCTGTCCGACCCGCTCACCGCCGTGACGGAGGAGCGGTGCACCGCGCTCGCCAGCAGCTGGGCCAGGCTCGCGCACCCGCTCGTAGCGGCCATGCGCGGCGCCTGCCACGTCGGCTCGACGCCCTTCGTCGTCTATGAGCGCGGGCCGTCGCTCATGGGCAGTCTCCTGCAGGACCGGCAGCGGACCGGAGCACCGCGCTCCATCCGGTGGCGCGCGCTGTACGAGTCGGCGCTCGCGCTGCGCTTCCTTCACAGCCGCGGAGTGGCCCACGAGGTGCTCTCGTGCTCCGACATCCTCGTCTCCAGCAGTTCGACGACGTCCGAGGCGCCGAGCCGCACGCGGGTGCACGTCAAGATGGCTGGCTACAACCTGCGCGAGGCCAGCGACGCCGGCAAGACCGACGAACCCAAGCGACCGAGCCGGGCGGGCAGAGACTCTCCGTGGCGCATCTGGGACGTGTGGCAGTGGCTGGCGCCCGAGCGCATCATGGGTGCGAGTCCGTCCGCCGCCGCAGACGTCTTCTCGCTCGGCATGTGCGTGCTTGAGGCCGCGCGGCTCGGCTCGCCCTGGGGCGGCGACCGCATGGACGTGTTCCCCTACCAAGTGGGTCACCGCCTCGTGCTCGCCGGGCTACTGCCGCCGCGGCCGCCGAGCTGCCGATTGAGCGACCGCCAGTGGGCCCTCGTCCAGGAGATGTGCCGCTTCGACCCGAGGGACCGCGCGGAGCTCGGCGCCGTCATCTCGGAGCTGCGGAGCTTCGCCAAGGCCGAGGAGGAGCACGAGGCCGCCAGGGCGAAGGAGCTCGAGCTCGGACACAGCGCCAAGCGCAAGCAGTGCGCGCTGGAGGCGGGAGACAGCGAGCCGAGTAGCAGGGGCACGGAGGCTGTTGTCTCCGCCTCGATACCGACCGCCGCGGCTGCTCCTGTCGTCGTGAGAGCGTCGTCTGCGGCGGTGCTGGCCACCAAACGACTGCGCAGTGCTCGAGGCGACTGACCTCGAGGCTAGTGTTGTAGAAGGCTTGAAGTGTTGAGGTGGACGGGCGTCTAGGAGTTGAAATGTCCAGCGAATATGGTTGTGAACCTTGTCAGTCGCGCCTTCTTCGTGCGTTCCATCATCGGTCGTCAACGCCTTGTCCAGGTCCAGGACGCCGCCTCGTGACGCATCCGAAAGCTGTCGCTGTCACCATTGACTCGTCACTACCGCGTCTCCTAGAGGTCCGAGTAGCTGCGCACGATCTGGTCGACGCGCAGGAAGGCTCCCTGGAAGAACTCTCGGTCTACCGAGTGGCGCTCGTACTGGTGCACGTACGCGCCGCTCGCGAACATCCGGTACGCGCGGTCCGCAGCGCCCGCCAGCGTCGCCACCACGCTCCCTTTCGAGTTACTTCCGTGCCGTGGATCGACATTGCAACGTCCTCGTCAGACACAAGGAGCTCATTCGGCATGTCATCGCCTTCGTAAGCCTTACCTGACGAGGGTGGCGGTCTTGTCGTACGCGTTGAACGCCGTTTCGCTGGTCAGACTAGTGAAGGGGAACGACGCCCATTGCGCGTACATCCTCGGGTCGCGGAACCCGGCGCCGATCTCGTCCCGGTGCTCGAACGCGCCGGGTCCGCGAGCCACGAGCACGCTCCCGACCGCACGGTTCCAGCCCCGGCCGGCCTCGGTGTCGAGCGAGACGCTCCAGTCGATGCCCTCGTCCATGGAGTCGTTGGCCAGTTGCATCTGTCTCGCAGTGAGCGGCCAGACTGAGCGACACGAGCAGGCGGCGCTCCTCCAGACGCTCACTCTACCTGGTGAAGGTACCGCAGCAAGCCGGGCCACGTGTGCGTCGTGAACTGCTTGGAACGGTGCGGCATCTGGGGCACGGTCTTGACGTCCAGCATCTTGAACGCCTGAGCATATCAAGCACACAGTCCGGTCAGCGCGGTGGAGTCCGTTGTGTCGCGTCCACTGTCAGTGCTCCGCACCGGATGAGCGCACAGCTCACGGCAAATGACCGCGAAGGGGAAGTCGGAGCCGCCGTCGCGCCGGTCGACGGGAAGTAGCGCCGCCGCCAGGTGCGTGGCGAGCACGCCGTTCATCTCGGCGAAGGACGGGTGCGTGATGCGCAGCAGCCGCTGGCACGCGGCGCTGGCGGCGTCGTTCTGCAGCAGGAGCACGCCGTGCGCGGCGTCCGCGAGGCTCGCCATGGTCAGCACGGCGTTGTAGTTCTGCACAATGACCTCGCCCGCTTGGTGCGGCCACACGACGGCGTTGAGCCGCGCCGTGGCGCCGAACGCGTCCGCCAGTGCCTCGCTGAGCAGCGAGCCGATCCCTGAGCCGGTGCCGCCCGCCGCGCTCTGCAGCGTCAAAATCCCGCGCACCAGGTCGCACCGCTCCGCCTCCTACGCCAGCCATTGGCAGCGCGGTGAGTCGCAGACCTCCGGGCGAGGCGGCGCCGGAGCGTGAGACGCACCGCGCGGACGAGCTCCAGCAGTTCGTCCTCGGCCTGCGCGCCGAGCCCGTGGAACCCGAGCGCCCAGTTGTTGCCGGCGCCGCTCTGCCGCGTGAAGGCACCGCGGCGGTCGTACGTCCACGCCAGCGGCTGGCGGCCGCGCCCGGGCCGTCTCGAAGACGCGGGCGCCGGCTGGAGACACTGCTGCACCACCTTTGGCTCCGTGTCGATAAGCACGGCGCGCGCGACCGCGGACGTGGACGAAGCGGACGCGTCATCACCGGCTGGCCGGCGGAAGAAGAGCTCTGCGCGCGGGTCGGCGGCCGCGGCATCGCCCAGCTCAGCCGCCAGCGCGTCGAACAGCGCGCGGCCCAGCTGGTTGCCGCATTGGCCCACCTGCACCGTCAGCATGGCGAGCAGGTCTTTGGCGTGTCAATGCGGGGTGAAAAGGAGTTCAAAACGCTCTGTGATTGGACGAAAGTGGGAAGGATACCGATCTGCGCGCTCTGATTGGCCAATCCCGCCAGCTCCCCAGTCGGCCTCAAGTCTTCGGGTGCGAGATGGTGATCACACCGGCCCCACGCCGTCGGGCGACCACATCAGCCACCTAAAGGTGGACTGGGATTTCCTCGCCTGGACCACGCACGCGCGGCGGCCCCACGGCGTGTCGCCCGCGTCGGCCGCCGCCTCGCCGTTGTACTCGACGCAGAACCACTGGACGACCTCGAGGTCCCCTCGGAACGCGGCCGCGGAGCTCGCGAGCCTGGCCCAGTTGGACGCCATCACGTGGCGCGCTCGCAGCCACTCGAGCGCCACGAAGTCCGCGCGCTGCGCTGCCGCTACCAGCGCCCTGTTGAGCGTCGATCTCTTGACGGTGGCGTGCTCCGAGTGTCCAAGCTCCTGCTGGATCCACCTCACGACGGGAAAGTGGCCGCTGACCACAGCCGGGTTGAGAGCGCTCGCGAGGTCTGCATGCAGCATGGCGATGCTGCCGTCGATGGAGCAGTCGCATCGATATGTCTGCACTGCCCACTCGACACAGCAAAGGAATCCTTTGGATGCTGCTGAGTGCACGACCGAGCGCAAGAGCGAGCTGCTGCGCTGCGTCGATGCGGCGTTCGGGTCGGACGCCGCGCGGCGAGTGTAGGCGTACAGCAGCTTCACAATCGACAGGTGTCCGTTCGCGGCGGCCTCCTTCGCGGCGTGGCCGAGGGTCGTCGCACCGCCGGCTGAACGCCATTCGTCTCCGTACTGCTCGAGCAGCCAACGCACCACGCGTGCGTGGTTAGACGAGGCCGCGCCGACGAGCGCGACAGCGCTGCACGCTTCTCGGGAGTTCGCTTGGAGAAACTGGACGACCTCCAGGTGCCCGTTGGCCGCCGCCCTGTCCATTGCGGTCGAAGTGACGGCGGTGATGCCTCCGACGCCAAAGGCATCGGCCGCTGCCGCTTCGTCGCCCTGGACAAACCACTGGACCATCGCCATGTCTCCGTGGCCAGCGGCGGCTTCCAGCGCCAGCGGAGAGCACCCCTCGGTCCGGTTCGCGCGCAGGTACCGCGCGACCTCGAGATGGCCGTTGGCTGCCGCGCCGTCCATCGCCTTGGCCGTGCATCCCTCGCCTCGATTCTCGTGAAGGAAGCGGACGACGTCGAGGTGTCCGTTGGTCGCGGCTCGATCCATTGCGGCGGTGGTGCAGCCGTGGATCGATCGGTTGCAGTGGAACCACCGGACGCCGTCCAGACGCCCGGCCCCCGCGGCGTGGTCCATCCGCCACTGCGCGCACTCGCACGCCTTCATTCGCGGCGTGAGGAAGCGGACGACGTGCTCAAGGCAGTGCGCGCACGGCTTCCGCTCCCCCTCAACCACGGCGGGGCACGGACCCGTGTGTGTGTCGTCCTCCATTGTCGCTCCCTCCTCCAACTCCAGAATAGAGCTCAAGTACTCGACGACGGCGCTGTTGCCGCTGCGCACGGCGGCTCGAAGGGGACGGAGGCTGTCGTACTCGAACATGGGGGCAGGTTTGGACCGCGCGTAGTGCTCGCGGGCGAGGATCTGCACCATGCGCAGGTCGCCGCGCTCCGCCGCCAGCACCAGCAGCCTGGCGCTGAAGGTCTCCTTGAGGTCCCCCGCCGAGTACTCGAGCTCGTGGCCAGGCCGCTCGCCGCCGCCTTCCGCCGCCACGATCCTCACCCGCAGCCACTCGAGCGCGTCCACGTGGCCGCCGCGAACCGCTCTCTCGAGCGTCTCGAGGTCGATGTGGCAGCCGAAGCGCTTGTACAGCCGCGCCATGAGCGCCACGTCGCCCTCGAGCGCGGCCGCCGCCATCGCGCGGCGCGCGCGCGCGCGCTTGTCCAGGAAGTGGATGCGCGGGTCGCTCGCCAGCCGGTCGGCCAGGACGCTCGCCAGCCTCGCCAGCCGCCTGGCGACGGCCGCGGCCAGCGCCGCCGGCGCGTCCAGCGGCGCCAGGAAGCGCGCGATGCCGTCCACGACGTCCGCGATGGCCGCCACGCGCGGCGCGCGGGCCGCGCACACGGCGTCGACGGCCAGGAGCCGCATCCGATGCGATGACTCGATGCGATGAGTCAATCCGACCCGGCGGCCGGTCGATGGGTTCGCGTTCGCACTCGTCTGGATTCTTTATTTGCGTGTGATCTGAAATCACTTGGCCTCAGTATAGTCTGAGACGCCGGTCCCTTTTCGCTGGCGCCATTCCTCGGCTCGTCGACCCCCGCGCAGATCTCGCCGCCTTTCTCCGCCGCTTCGTCCCCGTCCGCCCCCTTCGTCCCCCCCAATGGCGACGACGTTCCTCGGCTGGTGGCGCGTCAACGTGCTCTTCAAGGCGCGCGAGGGCAGCGCGTGGTGCGACCCGCTCGCGCTGCGCGAGGGCAGCGCGGCGCGCGCGGCCGGCGCGGCGTCCGCTCGGCTGTCGGACGACCGGCTGTCGGACGCGCTGGCGCTGCGGCTCTGGGCGCTCGGCCTGCGCTTCTTCGCGCTGCCGTCGCGCGGCCCGGCCGACAGCCTGCGCTTCGCCAGCAGCGTCGGCTGGTCGGCGCTCAGCGAGCTGCTGGCGAGCGACCACGACACGCGGCCGCTCGCGCGGCTGGCGCGCACGGCGCACGTGCTGCGGCTCGTGCGCCGCTGCCACGAGCAGCTGGACGACGCCGAGGTGCTGCTCTTCCCGCCTGGTCCGGAGGCCGAGGGCGACGCCGAGCCGAGGGCCGCGGACTGGCGCGCCGAGCTCGCCCTGGCGCGCAGCGAGCGGCTCGAGCTCGTCGCCCAGTGGCGCGAGCAGCACGTGCAGGAGCCGGCGGTGGGCCGCGACGAGGCCGTGGAGCTCGCGACGCTGCTGCGCTACAGCGTGCGCGACTTTGAGCGCAGCGACCGGCGCGGAGAGGGCGACTGCGACGGTCTGAACGAGCGCGAGGCGGAGGAGATGCGGGCCTGCCTGGCCGCGCTGGCCGGGCTCGCCGGACTCGCCGAGCCGGCCGCGCTGCCCGCCTGGTTCGTGCCGAGCTTCGAGGTGGACGCCAAGCGCAAGCGGCGCCACGACGCGGACGTGAGCGTGCTCGACAAGCGCGCGGGCGGCGCGCTGAGCGCCGAGTACGTCGCGCAGCAGGCGCGCGCCTGGTCGGGCCTGCACCACCCGAACGTGGCCAAGTTCTTCGGCGCGTGCCACGTGGGCAGGGACCGGCTGCTGCTGCACGAGAGCGCCGTCGAGATGTTCCCGACGACGAGCGACCAGTGGTGGGCCACGTGGCGCAGCTGCGCACGCGTGCTGCTCTACCTGCTGGAGCGCAACATGGCCTTCGCCGACTTCCCTCGCAGCCGCATCCGCGTGGCCTTCTCGCAGGGCAAGACGGTGCTGCTGGGCAACGACGTGGTCGCGCTCGACGCGAGCGACGACGAGGCCGACTGGCCGCTCCCGCGCGTCTTCATGGCCAACGTCGCGGCGCTCGCCAGGATGGTGCAGGACAGCCTCAAGCTCGTCACGGATGACCGCCAGGCGCGACTGCTCCAGCAGCTCTGCGCCGCCTGCCTGGACGAGCCGCAGCGGCCCAGGGACGCGCTGCTGGCGCTCCGCGCGGTCGCGTGCGAGGGCGACGAGCACCACGAGGTCGACGAGCTCAAGCACCCGCTGCTCGTCGAGCGCTCGCTCGGGCTGCCGCTCGGCGACGTCGAGGCCGACATCCACTTCGAGCCGATGCGGTTCGCCGACGCCTTCGACAGCCTGCGCGCGCTCCGCCCCGAGAGCCTGTCGCCCAACCGCAGGCGCATCCTCGACGGACTGCTGCGCGTGTACGACCGGATGGCGGCGCTCGCCCCGCCGGTCCCGCGGCCGATGCTTGAGGCGCTGCAGCGCGTCGTCAGCCGGTTCTACCGCACCGTCGTGCTGCACGACCCCGCGTACCGACTCTGGGGGCCGAGCGACCCGGACGAGCACCTTGAGGCCCAGCGAGAGGAGAACGAGGACTTTGAGGTCCTGCGCGAGGTCGCCAGCCTCGCCGCCGTGCTGCCGCCCTCGAGCGCGCAGGACGAGACGCTATTGCGCCACTGGCGCGCCGAGTTCCACCGGCCCGCGAGCGATGGCGCGGCCACCATCGCCGCGTTCGAGCGCGCCAAGCGCAGCCGGTACTTCGGCGACGGACACCAGGGCTCGGCGCCGGAGGACGTCGACGTCCCGCGGTGGTTCGTCCCGCCGTACGAGGTGGAGATCCGCGACCAGGCCGGCGCCGGCGGCTTCGCGACGGTCTGCAAGGGCTGCTGGTTCAACACGGAGGTGATCGTCAAGCGCGTCAAGGAGGCGACGTCGCAGGAGGACTTCCGGCGCGAGGCCGACATCTGGTTCTCGCTCACGCACCCGTTCGTGGTCAAGCTCTACGGCGCGTGCCACCTCGCGGGCGAGCAGTTCTTCGTGTGCGAGTTCGCGAGCAAGGGCACGCTGCTCAGCTTCGTCAACCGCAAGAAGGACGACGGCAGCTACGTGTTGGGCCCCCACGAGCGCGCCAGGGCGGCCTGGAGCTGCCTCCACGACGCGGCGCTCGGCCTGCAGTACCTGCACGAGCGCGGCATCACGCACCGCGACCTCAAGGGCGACAACATCCTCGTGGGCGTCGACGGCCGCGCGCGCCTGACGGACTTTGGCCTGAGCGCCAGCGCCGGCGCCACGGTCAACGCCATCACGGCCGCGGCGCAGTGGAAGGCGCCCGAGGTCTTCCCCCAGCGCGGCTCGACCGAGGTCCCGCAGCAGACCTCGGCCGCGGACGTCTACGCGTTCGCCATGTGCATCATCGAGGTGCGCGCGGACAAGTTCCCGTGGGGCGACATGGTCAACCCGGCCGTGAGCCTGCACGTGCGGCGCGGCCGCCTGCCGCCGCGGCCCGACTGCTTCTCGGACCCCGAGTGGGACCTCGTGGAGCGCATGGCACGCTTCGACCCGCACAAGCGGCTGACGATGCCCGTCGTGGCCGAGCGCCTGCGCGAGTTCGTCAAGCTCACCGACGCGTTCGCCGACGTCGCCACGCCGTAGAGTCCCTAGACGGTGGCGGAGAGAGCAGCGGCTGGGTTTGCAACGCGTTCGAGGCCTCTCTGGTCGCGCGTGGCGCTTCGCTTGACCCGCGTCCGAGATCCGACCGCGGCCAAGGGGCGCGGTTCATTCCCCCGCGATCTTCCGATGGACCGCTCGTGGCTGGCTCTCGTATTGGCGACGCTGCTGCAGGTGCGGCTGCTGGTCGGCCGCGCCTGCGCGTGCTCGATCGCGGGCGCCGACACGGGCGTGTGCACGGACCCGAGCGACTTCGACCTGCTGCTGCCCTTCTGCAAGGCCGTGGTGCCCTACACGGCGTGCCTGCCGCGCTACCAGAGCCTGTGGTACAACCACTCGGCGCTGGCCAAGGACACGTTCGCCTCGCAGATGTTCGCCAAGCTCGTGGCGCTGCGCAAGTCGCTCGAGACGAACGCGACGCTGCAGGACCGCAACACGGACGAGTGGGGCGGCCGCAGCGAGATCGTGCCGCGCCTGACGGACAACGCCGACTGCGAGAACGCCTTCCGCAACTACCTGTGCTGGATGAACTTCCCGCGGTGCGACGCCGAAGGCAAAAGCCTGCTGCTGTGCCGCAGCGTTTGCGAGAACTACATGACGGCGTGCCAGCTCCCGAGCGACCTCTGGCGCTGCGGCGACCCCGAGTTCGTCAACGGCCGCGCGCCCGAGGTCAGCACCACGTGGGTCGGTCAGCAGCTCGTCTACTTCCGCGCGCCGTACCCCGGCTCCCCCTTCAAGGACTACACGGTGGACCCCGACACCAACAAGCCCGTCGTCGTCTGCACGCCCAGCCTCGAGAACGCGGCCGCCGCCTTGACGGGTTCGTATGTGGCCGTCGCGATCCCCCTCCTCATGCTCGGCGTCGCGGCATAGCCCGCGGCCTGGAACGGTTCAGGCTGGAACACGACACCGCAGCGACTCAACTGGCGGGGTCTGCTCCCCTGCTTGCGTTTATAATTTGCATCCAATACATCCAAACAGAGATCGGTAGGGACCCACCCCCCTCTCTCGGCGCCGCGCCTTCGGGCGGAGCGGCGCGCGTCACTGCATCTTGCACGAGTCGTCGCCCTCATTGTCGGGCCCGGACAGTCCCGACGCGACCGAGCCCTGTCCGGACGCGTCGACTTGCCGCGCAGAGGAGGACGACGACGACCCGCCCGGCAGGTTGGCGCCGTTGGCGTTCTCGTCGCGCGTGCCGAACAGGTCGGGCGGCGACGAGGACGACTTGGTGGAGGCCGAGCTGGTGCTGTCCGCGTCGCGCGCCACGTTGGGCACGACGGAGCGCGCCTTGACGCCGCTGCCCGTCACGGGCTTGCCCGACTTGCAGCTGCAGCTGAAGCTGTTGGCCACGCCTGCGAAGTAGCAGTGGTTGCAGTCGTCGCAGTGCTCGTTGCGGTGGTCGCCGCAGCGCCGGCACTTGGCGCAGTGCTTGCGCGGCTTCTTCTGGTCGTGGCACAGCTTGTTGCTGCACCACGAGTACGTGTAGTGCGCCCGGCAGTGCGGGCACGTGAAGCCGCTCTCAATCGTGTGCTTGACCTGCACGACGCCGTCGCAGCACTCATACGCGACGGTCGAGTCCAGCAGCTCCTGCATGTCCTTGACCTTGGACAGGTACTGCATCAGGCAGACGTCCTGGACCATCTTCTGGATGTCGATGCCCTCCTTCTCCATCGGCACGAACGGGTTCGCGCAGCTCACGCACTTGCAGTGCACGCCGCACACGAGCCCGGCCTTCACGCAGGCGCAGCGCGCGTTGCGGCACTTGCCCGTGCACTTGCAGCGCACCAGCGCCGGGTTCGCCTCGTCCTTGGCGCTCTCGGCCACCGGCGACGACGACGCATCCGTGTCCAGCGACATGGAGGAGCTCGAGGTCGCCAGCGTCGCGGCCGGACGCGTGGCCACGCTCGCCACAGCGCCGACCATCGCAGCGCCTCCGACGCCAACGATGGGAGGCGCCGCGCCGGCCTGGTGCAGCGACCGCTTGGATGGCCGCCGCCCCATCGGGTCCGGGACTTCGGACGCAAACTGCATCTGGCCCATATCGCCCTCGATCTTGATGATGCTCGGGTCGACGCCGAACAGCGCCGGGTTGCCCATGGACCCGCTGGCCGCGCCTGTGTTGCCGTACTGCACGTATTCGGGCGAGATGATGGCCTTCCGCTTGTTCTTCTCCTCGGCCATGCGCCTGGCCGCCAGCTGCATCTGCTCCTGCGCGCTCAGCCCGGCCGCGATCGATGGGTTCGTCGCCCGGACCAAGTGCGACTGGCCGCTCATCGCCGGGTTGGCTGTCTGGAAGCTCCCGCCCGCGCGAGCCGCCGCCTCGGCGGCCGGCGACCCTGGCGGCCCCAGCGCGCCGACGATCGACACGACCGTGCTCTTGATGGTCTCAAACTGCCGCGTCAAGTGCGTCCGCAGCCCGCCGTCCGCGCCGAGCTGCCCGGGCGCCATGACCGCCCCAACCGGCATCGCCATGCCGCCTCCCGCTCCTGGCTGGACGTGACCCACCGTCGGGTTCTCTGGCCTCGACGCGTGGTGGTGCTCCGGCGGCGGGCCGCCGACCGAACCCGGGAAGCTGGAGATGGCTGTGGCCGGGTCGGCGTGCGGCCCGTGCTGCGGGATGACGCGCCACTTGGCCGGCTCCTTCTGCGCGCGCTCGGCCACGCCGGTGGCCTCGTTGTACGCCTTCCAGTCGATCATCTCGCACGACGGCGTCCTGTCCACGGGCGATAGAAGCGTCAGTACCGGCAGATTAGACAGATCCCGAGTAGGCCGTCCGCACCTGGGGAGGCTCGCGCCCTTGCCGCCGCCGCTGTCGAGGCCGCCGCCCGGGACCGCGCTGCCGGCCGAGCCGCTGTAGAGCGTGGCGGGCGAGATGAGGCCCGTGAGGCTCTCCGAGCTGGCCGAGGTGGCGAGCGACTGCAGCCAGTTGATGCTCGCGGGCGACATGGACGGGTAGCCGAGCAGCCCGATGGGCGAGATGCTGTCCACGCCGCTGTGGCTGCTGCTGGCGGACGCGGACCGCGGCAGCTGCACCTTGTGGGCCGGGTTGGCGCCGTCCGGTCCGGCGGCAGGCCCTGCACCGGGCCCGGCGGCGGCCGCGGGCAGCAGCGCGGCGTCCTCTGGGCCCGCCACACTGCTGCCAATCGCCGCAGCCGCCCCACCGCCGCCCTGCTCGCTAAACCTGGCGCTGGGCGGGTGCTGCGGGTCGTCCAGGCCGAAGAAGAGCAGGTTGCTGAACACGTCGCCCAGCTCGTTGTACATGCCATTGTCGTCCTCGGTGAGCACCGCGCCGGGCGACTCGGGGGCCGGCGCGGGCGGCGCGTGCGCGGCCGTGGGCGGCGTCGGCAGCGCCGCGTCCAGGAACTGCCACATGTGCTGCATCTCGTCCGCGTCCGCGTCCCCCCCGTGGCCGCCCGCATGGCCGCCCCCGTGGCCGCCTCTCGCCGCGTAGACCAGCTGCGGGTCCGTCTGCGGCTCCGTCTGCGGCTCCATCGGCAGTCGCGCCGTCGTTGCTGCGGCTGCGGCGGGGCGTCCGTCGTCCGCGGCGCCTGCTCCTTCTCGCGTTGCTGGTTTCTGCCGCGTTGGGCGTCGAGTGAGTAAGTGAGTTCTAAATACCGATGTAGCGGATTCTGGTGCTTTGGGGGCCGTCGCAAAAGCCGGCGCGGTCGGGCGTTAAAGCGCATAAACACGGCGCAGGCGGAACATTGTGCGCGGGACTGCAACGGCGGACGCACCGTGATTTGGAACTCTTGCGCGAGCGGTCGAGTGACACTTGGGACCGATCGCAAGTGACGACATCGTCGATGACTGGTCGGATGGCCGACCAGAGGCGACCAATCGACGGAAACACAGGAAAAAACAACGTGCGAAACGCGCAGGTATGTTCGCGCGCGCATACTGGATCCAAGTCAAACGCCCGCGGCCTTCTTCTTCTGGCGCAAGTTCAAGCCGCGTGGGGATGGGAGGAGCAGTCATCAACTATGATGGTCCGCACGGCGCTACAATCAAATCAAACAGTCATAACAGTGCGTCTTCACCCTTCACCATGTGGTGAAGAGATCATCACGAGCGTGTCAATCCACCGCCTGCCAGGTCCGTCCATGCTGCGCGCGTCCGCGGCGTCCCGGGCGGCCCGGGCGGCCCCGCGGGCGGCGCTGCGTCCCATTCAGTCGCGCGGGCTGCAGTCGCTGCCGGCGGCCGCGATCCGCGCGCGCTTCCTGGACTTCTTCGCGGCGCGCGGGCACCGCGTGGTGCCGAGCGCGTCGCTGGTGCCGCCGGGCGCGGACGGCTCGCTGCTCTTCACAAACGCGGGCATGGTGCCGTTCAAGCAGGTGTTCACGGGCCAAGAGCGGCGCGAGTACGTGCGCGCGGCCTCGGCGCAGCGCTGCGTGCGCGCGGGCGGCAAGCACAACGACCTGGAGCAGGTGGGCCGCACGCGGCGGCACCACACGCTGTTCGAGATGCTCGGCAACTTCTCCTTCGGCGACTACTTCAAGGAGCAGGCCGTGGCCTACAGCTGGGAGTTCCTCACGCGCGAGCTCGCGCTTCCCGCCGACCGGCTGCACGTCACGGTGCTCGACAGCGACGCCGAGGCGCGCGCGCTCTGGCGGTCGATCGCCGGGCTGCCCGACCACAAGATCCTGTCGTTCGACGAGAAGGAGAACTTCTGGGCCATGGGCGACTCGGGCCCCTGCGGCCCGTGCTCCGAGATCTTCTGGGACCTGGGCGACCACATCGCCGACCCGGACGAGCGCTTCCTCGAGCTCTGGAACCTCGTCTTCATGCAGTTCCAGCGCGACGACGGCGACCCGCCCGGCGCGCTGCGCCCGCTGCCCAACCGGTCGGTCGACACGGGCATGGGGCTCGAGCGCGTCGCCTCCGTGCTGCAGAACGTGCCCTCCAACTACCACACGGACGCCTTCGTGCCGCTCATGCGCACCGTCGCCGCCGTCCTGGACGGCAGGAGCGCCGGCTCGCCCTTCCAGGCCGCGCTCGAGCACGAGCTCGAGCCGGCGGCCATGCGCTTCGGGGACAACGCGCACATCACGACGCTGCGCATCGTGGCCGACCACCTGCGTGCGACCTACGCCATGCTGCGCGACGGCATCTTCCCGTCCAACATGGGCCGCGGGTACGTGCTGCGCCGCATCATCCGCCGCGCCATCCGCCACGCGCAGCAGCTCGGGGTGCGCGACGGCCTCTTCCTCAGCGACGTCGTCCTGCCCGAGTGGGAGCAGCAGCCGGGCTTCCCGCAGCTGCGCGCCATCGTCGCCAACGAGGAGCGCGCCTTCGAGGAGATGCTACGCAACGGCCGCGGCGTCATGGAGAAGGTGCTCGCGAGCGCGCAGAGCGGCGCCGGCCGAGTCGTCGCCGGCGCCGATGCCTTCCGCCTCTACGACACGCACGGCATCCCTCTCGACATCACGCAGGTACTGGCCGAGGAGCGCGGCGTCTCTGTCGACGTCGCCGGCTTCGACGCGGCCATGCAGGAGCACCGGCGGAAGGCGAGCGAGAGCAGCGTCTTCGGCGCGCATCCGGCCGCCGACGTCGCTGGCGGAGACGAGCGTGCGCCGGTCGGGGCAACCGAGTTCGTCGGCTACGACTCGCTCAAGGTCGAGGACGCGCGCGTGCTGGGCATCCGGAGGAGCCAAGCACCTACGAGCAAGCAGCGGCCGGGGGTCAAGCGCTTTGCCGTGTCGATCGACCCGTGCCCGTTCTACGCCGAGGGCGGCGGGCAAGTGGGCGACCGCGGCCAGCTCTCGCTCGTCACTTCGAGCGGCGAGGCGCTGCGAGTCGCAGTCGTCGACACGCAGAAGACGGGCGGGGACGGGAGCGGCAACGACGCGATCGAGCTGCACTGCGAGGTCCCGAGCGAGGAGTCCGTCGCGCTTGAGCGGCTGGAGCGGGACGTCCGGTCCGGCGCGGCGGTCGCAGCGAGTGCCGAGGTGGACGCCGAGTTTCGCGGCGGCTGCCAGGCGCACCACACGGCCACGCACTTGCTGCAGCGGTCGCTCAAGCAGGTGTTGGGCGACCACGTGACGCAGTGCGGCTCCCTCGTCGGCTCGGACCGCCTGCGCTTCGACTTCGCGCACTTTGGCGCGCTCTCGCCCGACGAGCTGGAGCGCGTGGAGGCGCTGGTGAACGAGATGGCGCTCGCGCGGCACGCGGTGGAGACACTGGTGCTGCCGCGCGAGCAGGCGGAGCAGAGCGGTGCGCTCTGCAACTTCGGAGAGAAGTACGGCGACGTGGTGCGCGTGGTGCGCGTCGGGGCCGTCTCGATCGAGTTCTGCGGCGGGACGCACGCGAGCAGCTCGCTCGAGGTCTTCCCGTTCGCCATCCTGAGCGAGGGCTCGGTCGCCGCGGGCACGCGGCGCGTGGAGGCCGTCGCGGGCGTGCACGGCGCCAAGTACCTGCAGACGAAGGACCAGGCGCTGAAGGCGCTGGCCGCGCAGCTCGAGACGACCACGGCCAAGGTGCCTGAGCGCGTGGCCAAGGTCCAGAAGCAGGTCAAGGCACTCGAGAGCCAGGTGCAGGCGCTCGGCGACGTCGTGGCGACGGCGCTCCCGCCCACGCCGGTCGCTGCGGCCGAGATGGCGGACGCGACGGTCGTCGAGCTGCACGAGCTGCCGGAGCTCAAGGGCGGCGAGGCGGGCCGCGTGCTGCGTCGGCGCGCCGAGTTCCTGCTGCAGCAGCAGCCGGGACGCGTCGTCCTCGTGGTCGCGGGCGCGCAGATCGTGTGTGTCAGCGGCGGGGACGGCGGCCGTCACGCCGGCAAGCTGCTGCAGACGCTGCTCAAGCGCGCGGGCGGCCGCGGCGGCGGCAACACCACCTTCGCGCAGGGCTCGCTGCCCGCCGGTGCCGGCGACGCGGACGCACTGCTGGCCGCGCTGTGCTCGTAGCTGCTGTAGCCGAAGCAGCGGAAGCCGTCGGGGAAATAGAGCTGCAGGGCAATGAAGGGGTATAGCACGTTGAAGTGGGCGATACACTGACATGTCAGTAGTGTTAAAAGTGTGCTGCGTACCGTGGCAAAAGGACCGGTCACTGAAGCGAGTCGTGGCTGCTCGAAGCCACATCTGCGGATACGAAAATGGCGGCGGACGCCGAGGTGGGCGAGATCGCGGCGCGGCTGCGCGAAGCGGCGCGGGAGCTGCGCGCGCGCGGGCTGCAGCAGGCGGCGCGGTTCGCGTCGGAGCTGCTGCTGGGCGTGCCGGACGAGGCGCGCGCGCGACTGGCGCGTAGCGCGGCCAAGGAGAAGGAGGAGGAGGAGGAGCCGGCGGAGGAGGAGGAGCGGTTCGCGGCCGAGAACGACCGCTTCGAGGCCGCGCGCGCGTCCTTCGACGTGGGCGAGTACCTGCGCGCGCACCACGTGCTGTCGAGCGGGCTGCTGGCCACGCGCGCGCCGGCCATGCACAAGACGCGCTTCCTGCGCTACTACGCGCTCTTCCTGGCCGGCGAGAAGGCCAAGGAGGAGCGCAGCCTCGAGATGAACGTGACGGGCGCGAGCAAGGAGCTGGGCGCCCGCGCCGCACGCCCCCAGGCTGCCAATCCGCACCTCAAGGAGCTCTTCCTCGCGCTCAGCAGCGACTACCAGCGCGACGCGCTCGACGGCTTCGGCCTCTACCTCTTCGCCGTCGTGCTGCGCCGCCTCGGGTACTCGACCAGCGCCGGCGGCGCGGCGGCTCCTCCGTCCGCCACGACTCCGGCAAGCGCCACAGTGCGGTTCCGGGCAGACGTTGTGGAGGAGCACAAGCGCCAGCAGCTGCCGGGCCGAGACGAGCGAGGCCGCGGCAGCGCAGGCGCGTTCGACGTGTCGACGCGCTTCGTACTCATCGAGTCCATCCGGAGGTACCCGTGGAACTGGTCGGCCTGGATGGAGCTCGCGGCCCACTCGCCCTTCACCTCGAGCGTGAGTCATCCGTAGGGCGCCGAAGCACCCTGACGGGGAGTCTCTGACGCCCGTCTTGTGCGCGCAGGAGGAGGACGTGGCGCTGTCGGCGAGCAGCCCGTGGATGTTCCAGCTCTTCCAGGCGCACGCGCTGCTGGACCAACAGCAGAACGACGCGGCGCGGGAGCTGCTAGACCACCTCGAGACGATCTTCCCGCAGAGCACGTACCTGCTGGCGCAGCAGGCGCTAACGAGCTACCACATGCGCGACTTCGACCAGTCGCAGGACCTGTTCGAGCGGCTCGCGAGCACCGACCCGCACCGCATGGAGCACATGGACGTCTACTCGAACGTGCTGTACGTCAAGGAGGACAAGACGGAGCTCAGCCGGCTGGCGCACCGAGCGCTCAAGGTCGAGAAGTACCGGCCCGAGACGTGCTGCATCATCGGCAACTACTACTCGATCAAGGGCAAGCACGACCGCGCGATCGTCTACTTCCATCGCGCACTCAAGCTCGACCCCAACTTCCTGTCGGCCTGGACGCTCATCGGTCACGAGTACGTCGAGATGAAGAACACGAGCGCCGCCATCGAGGCCTACCGCCACGCCGTGGACCTCAACGAGCGCGACTACCGCGCGTGGTACGGGCTCGGCCAGGCCTACGAGATCCTCAACATGTTCCTCTACAGCATCTACTACTACCGCAAGGCCGCCGCGATCCGGCCGTACGACCCGCGCATGTGGTGCGCGCTCGGCGGGTGCTACGACAAGCTCAACAAGATGGACGAGGCCATCGCGTGCTTCCAGCGCGCCGTCGCCAACCAGGACCGCGAGGGGATCGCGTCCTACCACCTGGGCCGCATCTTCAAGCACCGCAACGAGACGCACGAGGCAGCCAAGTACTTCCTCATCCACCTCGGCCTGAGGAAAGTCCGCGATCGCAACGGCAGCTGGGCAGGTGAGGGCAACCACGACGGCGGCGGCGGGAGCGACTCGGACGACAGCGTCGTCGTTCTGCCTCGAGACGGCGCGAGCATCCGGGCGGACACGACCGAGGCCATGGCCGCGTGCATGTTTCTCGCCAACTACTACAAGCAGCTGGGGCAGTACGCCGTGGCGACCGTGTTCTGCAACCGCCTGCTCGACATGCAGGGGCCGGAGCACGAGGAAGCCAAGGCGCTGCTGCGGGAGATGCGCAGCCTCAAGGCGATGCAGACCCGAGCCAGCGCCGGCGCAAGAGTGCCGTCCTTCGACGCAATGGACGACGTGGACGGGTGAAGGCCGCACGTAGTATGAGCGATGCATGCGTAAGTCGTAGTCGCCAACGGAGCATTCGCGCCGAGGACTTGGGTTACTTTGTCGTCAGGTAGCAAGAGTAGGTGACGCGCTCGTAGGAACAGTGAGCGTTGTCGCTGTGGCCCAGCGCAGACTCGGTGCCTCGACGCTTCGACGCTGAGAATCCGCGCGAGGTCGACGATCCGTCGCTAGCCGTCCACGCGCGTCCGATCTCCTCGAAGAGCACATCGATGGGATGTCCAGCGTGGTCCACGATCGGCTGGTCCTCTGTTGCCACCAGCAGCTCTATGAGCAACGTGAGCGCTGAGAGGCTGCTCCACTGTCCAGGGACGCCGATAGACGCGCACATTGAGCGAGCGATTTCCTTCGCTTCGTCTTCGCTCGTCGGCTTGAAGACGCTCCCGTCATTCACGGCGATTTCGACGGACAGCTCCGCGGTACGCGCCTTGGGCAACGCGCAGTCGGCAACTAGCTCTTGGAGGCTGCGCAGTGATCGGACCCTCCCTGCTGCGAGCTTCAGCGCCTCGCACTCGCCGAGCCCGCTGGCGACGAGCTGCTTCAGCGTTTCGAGCTTCGTGTCGTTCGCCTCCGACCCCTCCAGCAACAGCGACAGCGACGTGAGCGCGCCGTAATCTCGCACCTGCTCAGCCAGCTCCATTACGCCCTTGTAAATGCTGGGAGCAACTTGATTTGCCGTGCTGAAATCGACAGCCAGCTCCAAGTGCTTCAGCTGCATGAAGTCGACCTGAAACCCTCGCCGCAGTCCATTAATGAGACCTTCGGCCAGACGATGACGCTCGGTGGCCTCCGACGACACCGTCAGTGACGTGAGGTGGTCAAAGTGGAGGTCCGACGCAGCGTGCTGGTTCCCCGTCGTATCCACATTCTCATCCTCTGGGAGCGAAACGAACGCGACGCGCGACAACCGAAGCTCTTGGAGGCAGCTGTCGGCGGACAGCAGTGCGCTCAGCCACGAGTGGTGTAGCCAATTCGCGTCAAGGCGAACGAGCTGAAGGCTCGTGCCGCTGCTGCAGCTCAGGAAGGCGGCTCGCACCGTGGCGATCACGTCTGCGAGCTCCGCCTGGCTCATCCTGTCCGGGTCCGGGAAGCATGAAACCATCGCTAGGCGCTCGAGCCGAGGGTGCGCTCGGAACAGTAGCTCCATGCACTGCGCGCTCGTCAGAAACAGTGTGTTGAAGGAAATGTCAAGCTCGCGTATATCGCCACTGGTCTGCAGCAGCCGGAGAAGCGCCGCGAAGTCGTCTCTCCGAGGCAGCGACAGCCCGCGGAGGGTGACTTTCTTGATGCTCTTGGAGACGCCTGGCAGCTTCACCAACTTGCAGAACGCATCGAACGCGTTCCGGTTGAAGAAGCTGTTGCTCACATCGAGCTCGTCGACGGACACGTAAGACCCGACCTCGGAGACGACTTGTGCGATGTCGTGGAGGTCATCCGCTGACTGGAACCCGACAGATGACAAGTCGAACCGCATGGTCCCATTTCGGACACTGAACAGCTCGAGAACGGCCGGCTTTGGCTGAGCGCCACTCTCTTTGCGCTGCCGACATTGGACACCTTCCAGTCAGATGTACGCACCCGTAGACGCAGCGAGTCCGTCAAGCCGTACCTTCGTCTTGTAGACCTGGCCGGGCGTTGGGCGGTGCATGGCACGAGGCTTGGGGTCAGGAATCGCCCCGCCAGAGCCGCCTACCCTCAGGCGCTTGAGCTCTCTCGCCTCTTGAGCGAGTGCTCGGTGGTCGATGTTGCTCGACTGCGGTTCATCGTATCCGAACTGTCGCCTGATGTCGAGCATGCCGACGTCGACGTCCGCGCTGCCTCCCGCGTCGATGGAGCTTGCACAGTCTGCTACTGCCGATGCTGCTTCCGCCTTGATGCTCGCGTCTGCGTCTGCATTGATGACGAAGCCTTCCCACGGCTCCGCGTCCTCTACGCACGTACACGTGCTGGGGCTTTGGCACACGCGGACTACGCGAGCGATAACCTGGCCTCGCTGCGCCGCTCCGCCGTACACTGAGAGCGCCTCGTGCGGGTCCGAGCCGCTGACCTCGAGCTTGGCGTAGAACGCACTCTTGAGTGCCCGGAAGCGCTCGAGGCTCTCGGTGAGGCGCTCGTCCAGCCGCTGGATGTCGTCGCTGTCCAGCGCCTCCATCCTCATGAAGTACTGGTCGAGGCGGCGGGTGGTCAGGGCGTTTCTGTCGTCCAGCATCTTGTAGATGGCGTTCGCGTCGTCGATGCTCAGGCCTGGCGGTCGCACGGCAGTCGTGAGCGATGCGATAGTCACCGCGGCAGTGCGGCGTTGTCAACGCACCGGAGTGCTTGGCGCCCTTGATGCCGGTCGTGTGCATGCACGCGAACTGGGCGGACCGGGACGACCGGTGGCGGATCTCGCCGCGGCGGATCTGCACCCCCAAGTCGGCCACGCGCAGGTACTGCCAGCGCCGCACAGTCAGCCTCGCGCCACCCTCGAGTCGAAGCCTAGAGACGCACCAGCGAAAACCACTGCGCGCAGCCCGCCGGCGGCAAGTCCCCGCGCAGAGAGAGCTCCAGCCGCTCGACGGCGCGCTGGTAGCGGCCACGCAGGCGCTCGGCCTCCGCCAGCGACGCGTCCAGCTGCCGCACGAGCCGCTTGCGCGAGCTGCTCGACATGATGAAAACACTAAATATTAGCAAAATTGGGGTTAGAAAGTAAAAAAAGTTTTAGTGCACTTTGAGTCAAAGTCTTTGACACTTTCCGGCGCTCCAAATGGCTTGAACTCGTAACGCTAGAACTAGGTTTTTGCGATCGCACTTCTCGAGGACGTCGCAGCATCGGTCTGGTATCGGATGAACAAGCTGAGCTTGGGGGGTAGGCGCGGCGTGAAAATTCTTCGTTCCGCGGCCGATGGGTGTTAAATCGATGGATCGATCAACCTTGTGATGCCGATTTCGCCCTGCCAAAGCACTACTGGACGGTCGACGTAGAGCCAAATAGAACCAAAAACCTTTTTTGCCACCTTGCGCTCCCCTTCAGCACTTGACTTTAGAAGTGGTAAAAGCGAAGAGAAGACCAAAGAAGGTGGAGGCTTGAGTACTTCCCAGTGAATTCACGACTGAGTCGTTCCTAACTACTCACATGCAACTGCTCTTCTAGCCACTGGTAGACATCTGCCCAACCTCTACGTGTCTCGCATATCTCATCTTGAACTTGCTCCTTTCATGATGCGCCTGTTGATAATCGACTTTGATCGGGAAGTCCGATCGGGTCGATCCGGATTGTGGATCGACAAGGTCGATCAATCAAGTCGGTCGCGATCTTGGATCTGACGAGTCAACCGGTTTAATCAAGGAGGTCAGGATCAAGTATCGAGATGGTCGGTCGGATCGATCAGGTCGATCAGGGTCTTGGGTCGGGAGAATAGATCGGGCCGATCAAGGTCCTCGGCTCCTCCAACCTGATACGTCATCTTGGATGCGAGAAGGATAGTCGCGGCAGCGCAGTGTTGGGACTCTGGAGTCGACCCCTCAAGTCGATCATACTATTGATTGTCGGGGCTGATATTGATTGTGGTGTAGCGCCTCCAGAAAAACCCTGGGTCACCCACGCACGCGCCCGACGCCGACTACGGAGGGGATTCCCCGATATAGCTTGGCTTCTCACGTTGTGTACCCGTCGGCGCTGACGAGTCTTGATCTCAGTCGGCAGTGCTTCGGCACAGACGACGTGGAGCGTGGAGGTGGTCGTGGCGTGGATGGACCCTCACCCACGCCCTCGTAGAAATAACCGAAGCGGTCACCCGATGTAACTGTGGTTGGCCCGTGGGAACGGGACTTGCCAATGCAACTGTAGCGATCACTCCCAGTGATCATGGTTGGCCCAGGTGTCCGGGGTTTCAAATGCCTTGTGATGAAAGCGCTCCCCTGAGCGTGCGTGTGGGGTGAGTCGGAAGGTGTCCGGAGAGGCGGAGACTTGTGCTCTATTAGGAAAATTCTCGACTGACCCGACACGTGTTGGGCGTCTCCCGAGTCCTACGCTGTCCAACCTTACACTCATCACCCGACCAGCTGGCACCGGCTCCTGCGCAGGCTCTATCTGCGCGGCTCTGTTCGCGCAGCTGACTTCTGTTGATCTATCATAGCTTCTCGTTGCAGACTCCTCGTGACGGGATACTAGATCGCCTTGATCAGGCGGTCATGATCAGCCGATCTGGTGAACGCGATCTGGTGATCGGTCGATCCGTCGATCCGATGATCTGGTGATCTGTGATATGGACTTCCGTATGCCGCCAGGGAAGACCTCGTGGCATCCTTCGCAATCTCGCGGCGCTCGGCCACCCGGTCGGCTGATCTGGTGATACTGATCAGCCGATCCGATGGTCCAGATTCGCCGGATCTCACTCCGCCAACCCAGCGACCATGATTCGCTGATTCGGTGATTTGATCAGCCGATCAACGATCCTGCTCGGCCTGTCCTCGTGATGGCGATCAGCCGATCTTGGCAATCTTCATGGGTGATCCGATGATCTTTGGTCAGACGATCGGCCTATCCTGGTAAGCTAATCCGGTGATCGTGATCCGTTGATCCGGCGATCGCGGATGGTTGGTCTTTGATCGATCCGTCGATCGCTTTCCTTGGTAAACTTGATCCGGTGGTCGCGGGCGATTGATCTGGCGACCGTGACCGGGTGATCAGGCGATCGCGATCAACTGATCTAATGCGTCGGGAGGCCGGTTCGCTCTCGAGGGAGCTCGCTGTGATATTGCGGCTCACAGTGGAAAGTGTCTATAGGGGAGACCGGACTACCCGCTCCACTAAGAGATGGATGCTCTTAGCGGTCGGGCTCTCTTAGAGTGTCCGGAACTTGGCGTATGGCCCCTCATGTTGTGTCTCCGGAAGTTTCTTTGCCTATGCGCTCGGCCACCGGTCCATTTTGGGATTTACCCAACAAAAATGCCGGTGTTTTGGTTCGTTCGGATTGTTTATACGATATTTTGTAAAATTAGAAGGAGGTTTGAATTTAGGCTGTGAGTTGGCAAAGCGTCGGTTATATCGGATGCGACGTGAGAGCACCTTGCTTGTATATTGAGCTTTTGTTGGTTGCAGCTACCACAGCATGGGAAAGCTGCACTAGACAGTGGTGTCATGGCATCGCTGATGTGTGAAAACATAGTGTGATCCAAAACATGCATCTCCTTTTCACATCCCCAAAACTAAGGGTCACTCAACTAAGAGCAACCCTTAATCTAAGAGAAAACTCGTTCGCAGATCGGCAGCCAATGGGGATAGATGCCCCAAAACCATTCCTGGTCAATGAAGACCCCACACAAGGTCCAAACAACGTAGCCCAGGTTTGTCGATACCTGCAAACGCTGATCCGGGTCATGGATATTGTGGTCAACACAACCCGTCTTAGTGTAGGTCGATATTGTTGGAGTTCGGAGCGCTTGGAGCTTGGACGAAGACGGCTTCGGGTCGGGATTGCAAAACCAAAAGTGAGTTTGATTCTGAAAGCTTAGTGGGGTGGTCCCTGTGGCTCTGAGCCACTCGTTCACCTGTCCTACCCTG
>JAADXX010000035.1:0-82099 GCA_023338025.1 Phytopythium oedochilum | reverse complement strand
GTTGATGTTGCCGCCGCGCCGCGCCGCCGGTGGCCGTTGTGCTCGCGTTCGCGCCTCACCGGGTCGGTCGCCACCCCGACGTAGGTGAGGTCCGCGACGTCGAGGCTCTCGAGGCCATCTTGAAGAATGCCGGGGGACTATAAAAGCGGACTGTAAAAACAAATGTTTATTTTTTGTGAAAATTCTGCCTAAGTTTACATGATACTCTATTAAGTCGACACGTATGTGTGTGTGTCCCTCGCGCACTGTCAGTAATGGCTCCGCCGATCCGCGCGTCGGCGCCCGGCAAGCTGCTGCTCTTCGGGGAGCACGCGGTCGTGTACGGGTGCCCGACGGTCGCCGCCGCGCTCTCGGATCTGCGCATCCACGTCACCATCGTACGCCGCGCGCGTCGCGTCCCTGCTGTCCGTCCCCAATGGAAGCGTTTCTCACTTTGTAGCCCTACCAACCGACAACCAACCTGCGCGCAGGACCGCGCGGCGGCGAGCGCGTCCCCGACGGTCGCGTTCCACTTCCAGGACGTCACGTCGGCCCGTGACGGCGCCCAGCTACGCCGCGCGTTCTCGGTCGCGAGCTTGAAGGCCGTCGTCGATGGACTGGAGCTCGACCGGTTCTACTTACCCAAGCCCAGCGCGGACGTGATGGAGCGGGTCGACGCGCTGCTGAGCGACGAGCACGCCGAGGACGCGCGCGCGCTGCGCCCCGCTGTCTTTCTGTGCTGCGCGCTGCTCCGCCAGGCGCTCACTCGCAACAGGTGCGGCGGCTTGGGTGTGTGTGTGATCCCCCATCGAGCGTATGGATACGCCGGATTGGATGGCTTGACGAACACTCGCTCGGTGCTCCGCGACGCAGCAGTGACCGCGCCGAGAGCCTCGTCCTGTCGTTCGAGAGCGCGCGGCTGCCCATCGGCGCTGGCTTGGGTTCGTCGGCTGCCTTTTGCGTGGCGCTGGCCGGCGCTCTAGCGCACCTCTCGGCCTCAAATGGGCCGGAAGCGGACCCCGCTGCCGCCGCGCCGGACGTCGCCGTCGTCAACGCTTACGCATACGCGGCCGAGGTGATCATGCACGGCTCGCCGTCGGGCGCGGACAACACGGTGGCCGCGTTCGGTGGCGCGCTCGTGTTCCAGCGGCGGCCCGAGCCGTCCTTCCGGCCGGTGCGGTGCGACCTGAACCGCTTCCGGTTCCTCATTGTCAACACGCGCGTGCCGCGGTCGACCAAGCAGCAGGTGGGCAACGTGCGCGCGCTGTTCGAGGCCAACCCGAGCGCGGTCCAGGCGCGTTTCGACGCGATCGAGGCGGTCGTGGACGACTTCGTGGCGCTCGCAGAGAGCGGCGCGCTGACGCGGCCGGCGCTGGCGCGCCAGGTCGAGGAGAACCACCGCCTGCTCAACCTGCTGGGCGTCGGCCACCCGCAGATCGAGCAGGTGACGCGCATCTGTCGCGAGCGAGGCGGCGCCACCAAGCTGACGGGGGCCGGCGGCGGAGGCTGCACCGTCACACTGCTGCCGACGGAGATGGCGGACGAACAGGTCGCCGAGCTCGTCAAGGAGCTTGAGACCCACGGCTTCGAGTGCTTCTCGAGCGCGCTCGGCGGCAGCGGCTTCCGAATCGACGCGTAGATGGCGCCAAGAACCGCTCAGCCGTGATAGAGCGACTCTATGGGCTGTGCACAGGGTGATTGATTACTTTGTCTACTACTTGGTCTAATGGAGAGAGAGCCTGCGTCTCTCTACGCTGTCGGCGCCGCCGGCACGCTGGTCGCGGCGGGTCCTGGCGCGACCTCCGGCTCGGCCTTGGCCCCCGCGGTTGCACTGGGCGGGCTCTTGTTCGGCTCCAGGCTGGAGCGGCTCGAGCTCGTCGACGCGCGCTGCCGCTCCTTCTCGAGCTTGTTGGCCGCCTTGACCTCGGCCACGCCGCTTGCCACGTTGCTGGCGGCGCCGGCGAAGCCGCCGACCACGTATCCGCCGGCTGCAACCCCGCTGGCGAGCAAGACGCTGCCGCCCGTCATGATGCCCTGGCATACATACATACGTAGTAGTAACAGCAATCATCAGAGACCGTCCAGCGCTATCCAGACTTGCGATGAAGACGTGTCTCGCGTACCGCGACGGGAGCGGCCACGGCGCCGACAGTGGCCTTCTTGAGGCCGCTCATGAAGGTCGGGCCGGGCTTGTCGGCCAGCGCCACCTCGTCGGCGTTCGAGTTCGCGGTCGAGCTGCTGCCGCTCTCGCTCTGGGCCTTGCTGCCGCTGCGCTTGCGCGCTGCCTGCACGCCCGCTTCGCCCATCTCCTTGACGCCGAGCGCCATGTTGACGACCATGGCGCCCGCGCCGGCGACCACGGCCGCCGAGCCGATGATGACCCCTCCCAGCACCGTCTTGCCGCCGTAGAGCAGGCCCTTGGCCGGCGCGTAGACGACGCCGCCGGCCGCGCGCTTGAGGCCCTTGGACCGCTCGGGCGCGTCCGGGTCCATCTCGTCGCCGAAGCGGAAAAAGTCCTGGAAGATCTTCATCGCGCGCTCCTTCGTCATGGGCTCCGCGCCGTCCTCAAGCCCCGGCTTGCCGAACTGGTCGTCTGTCAGCGCCGCCGCCAGTCAGTCAGTCAGTCGGTCGGCCCACACGCCTAGCAAGAGGCCCCGAGGCAAGCGCGAGACGCACAGATCCGGCGCGTGTCGGCGTCCGAGAGCACATTGTAGGCCTCGCCGACGACCTTGAAGTTCTCCTCGGCCAGCTCCTTGTTCGACGGGTTCTTGTCCGGGTGGTACTTGATCGCGAGCTTGCGGTACCTGTCGTCGATACCCCCAACATCACATACACACATTCACATACACATACAGACAGACACGTCGCGTCCGTCAGCTTCTCCTTGCTATCCACGCGTCGCAGTCCGACGTGCGAGAAGCGATGGTACACGCAGCGTACGCGGTCTTGATCTCCTGCTCGGTGGCGGTGCGCGCCACGCCCAGGTTCTCATAGTAGTCGTCCGACTTGAGGTCCGCCATGGCGACGCTTCCTGCGTACGCGCTGACGTCTACGCACGGAGAGAACCGGGGGGGGGGACGTAGGCGCACGTATCAGCTACGCCTTGCGGTGCGGCGACGGCGACGGCGACTGCTGATTGAGCGGGGAGAGGCGAGCAGCGAGTTGGATTGTGGCGGCGTCATCCTCTCTCTGCCTGGGCTGCTTCTTTCGCGCGAAAAAGCGGGCGGTGGCGCTGATAAGTAAAGACACGTGATTGGCTATAAACACTCCGTTATGATCGTTGATTGGCCAATTTGGCGAAAGGGTGCGAGTGGATTTTTCTCCGCTCCAAATCGGTACATTTTTACAGTAAAAGGTGCGTAGTTGAGTCTAAACCACTGAATTAACCGTCGTTCGACGAAATATCCGATTAGCTAACCGGTACCGCGCACCAAACGTACGTAAAACGCCTCTTCAAGTGTCTCACACGCAGGAATGACCATCCCTGTCTGAAGGGCTGGCTGCATGTCGCCTCGCCGACGAGGAGTCGCCGTCATGAACAGTGCACTGCCCTCCAAGTGCCGCACTCGCTGTCCGCGCGGAGGCGGCGGCGCTCTCCGCGTCGCAGCGACCGAAATAGCGGCGCAAAACCAACGCCGGTGACGCAGGAACGGTGTCAAGTCGGCATGGAGTGAGCCAAGCGCGCAGTGCGCGATGCCAAGGAGGAGACCCAGCGCGTGCGCGCTTCTTGTGGCGGTCTGGAGCGCCGTCGGTTGTCTGTCCGCCGCGGCTGAGCTCGGCGACTGCCTGTCGCTCAGCGCGCCGCCGCGAAAGGTGCCGTCGTCGCCGGCGCCTCGTTCGTATCGCATCTGTCAATGCTGACAATCCTTTGGTCTTCCTTCATCCCCCCCCGGCAGAACGCGCAGCCGCTGGTGTTCTGCAACTGGTACGCGTCGCGCAGCTGCTGCCTGCCGGCCCACGACGCCGACATCCAGGGCAAGTTCCAGGCGCTCATCGACGCCGGTGACGCGTGCGCCAAGTTCCAGAACCCGGCCAAGCGCTTCCTGTCGTTCGCCTTCTGCATCGCGTGCGACCCGCGGCAGCCCGAGTTCCTGTCGGCGCCCGCGAACGCGCGCTTCTTCGGCGCGACCCGGCCGACGGCCAAGGTCTGCGCCAGCGTCGCGTCGCGCATGACGCCGGCGCGCTTCGGCGACTGCGGACTCACGCTGCCCGACGACCGCGAGAGCGTCTGCTCGCCCAGCTCGCCTGTCGTGCCGGAGGTCGCGTGGCCGGACTGCGTCGACGGGCAGTACGTGTGCCAGGACGCCGCCTCGAAGGCGTGGTCTTGCTCGCCCGGCCCGTGCGGGGCCGCCGCCACGCCGCCGGGCTTCCTCGACGCGCCGTGCAACGCGAGCGAGCTCACGTGCGGAGGCGTTCTCATGTTCCTGAACGACAACCAGGCCGCCAAGCCGCCAGGGATGGAGCAGTATGCGGTCGAGATCGTCGACGAGCGAGTCTGCCAAGAGGAGCACGCCGCGACGAACACTACCGACAGGTGCAGGTGCATGAGGAACCCGGCGTCCGCAGCATCGACGCTCAGGTCGAGGCCACTGCTGCTTCTACTGCTGCTGCAACTGCTGCTGCTCTCCATGTAGAGCAGCAAACGCCAACACGAACGCGTCTGATGCCGCGCCTGGATCAAATAGAAGTTTCGCTTGTCGTTTATAGATGGAGAAGCCAGGGAAAAGCGACATGAGGACCGAGCTGGTCGCGTCACGGCCGCAAGACGCTGCTGCCACCACTAGCGCGCGCCTTCTCGCTCTCCGTGCGGACCTCCATCGACTCGAAGCCCTCCCGCTCGTCCTTCTTGTAGGCCGCCGGCTTGGTGCTGTATTTGACAAAGTAGGTGCCCTCGATCAGCGCGACAAACTCCGGCCACAGCTTGAGGTGTCCGAGCATGATTTTGGCCGCGGCCGTGAGCGGGACCGAGAGCATCATGCCGACGACGCCCCAGAGCAGTCCCCAGGCCGAGAGCGACAGAATGACCACGACCGGCGCGATCTCGAGCTTCTTGCCGAACACCTTGGGCTCGATGAAGTTGCCCACGAACGCGTGGAAGCACATGGGCAGCACGATCGCCATGAACTTCTCCATCGGGTTCATGAGCGACGCGGGCGTGATGGCGATGATGCAGATGGGCAGCACGGACGCGATCATGGCGCCGACGTTCGGGATCCAGTTGAGGATGAAGGTGAGGATGCCCCAGACGATCGCGAGCCCGACGTTGAGCGACACGTAGACGATCGTGACGAGCAGCGCGACGAAGAGCGAGAGAAAGCACTTGAGCGTCACGAACCGCTGGATGTCGTGGTCAATCTTGGACCAGACGCCGCCCGCGTCGCTCGCGCGCGTGCGCGTGCACAGGAAGTATGTCAGGTAGATGATCGTCACGAACAGGACCGAGAAGAGGTCCATCGTCTCCGTGATGACGACGCGTGCGAGCTTGTCGATGTTGTCGTGCAGCGTCGTTGTGATGTTCGTGGGCAGCCCGATCTGGCTCAGGATCTGCTCCACGCCCTCGACCAGGTGGTTGTAGCCCGCCTGGTACGCGTTCACGTCGAGCCCGTGCACCGACAGCACCGTGATGTACCCGAGCAGCCCGAAGAAGACCGACACAATGCTGACCGCGCAGAGCGACGCGAACGCGCGCGAGCAGCCGCGGGACTTGCGGCGCGCGTGCCGCCCGCGCGACGTGCAGATGCACAGGAAATACCGCGGCGACACGTCGATCATCTCCACGAGCGGGTCCACCAGGTACCTGCGAGCGCGCGCAGAACTGGTTGTTAAGCGCCGAGGTGGACGATTGGGGCGGGAGTCTCGAGCACGCGTATCGGGACGGACGTACATGAGGAAGATGGCGAGGAAGAAGGGCACGAGCACGGTCTGGAACCACGAGAGCAGGTAGCAGGAGGCCGCGAAGCTGAGCCGTACCAAGCGCTGCGTGAGTCGCGCGGGCGTACAATCGAGTATTCTCACGGCAGCGAACAAAAACATACCCGGTGGCGAGCAGCGCTCCCTTGATCTCGATCGTGAGCTGGCGCATCGGCCGCTCTAGCGCCTGAACGACGTCGTGCGCGACCGAGTGGTACAAGGAGCGCGGCTCGACGCCTCCGGAACCCGGCGCGAAGCCGCCACCGCCGCCACCGCCGCCGCCGCCGACAAAGTACCCGTCCGAGTACTCCGAGTCGACCGTGACGGCGCTCGAGGTCGGCGAGTCTATCTGCACGTTCGTGAGCGATAAGGACGCGCTGCGGCGCATGACGCCGGGCGACGCCGGCGCCGCCGCCGCCAGCGACTGGGGCGAGTCCATCTCCATCTCCAGCGACGAGTACGCCACGCCGCCTTCCTTCTTCCCGAGCGACAGCTTCATGCCTGCTTGGTCGTTTCCGAATAATGGGAAGGAAACAGGCGGTTATGAGTCGGGAGTAAACGCAGTTTCACCTATAAATAGTCTCTTTTGAGGTCCGGACCGACCGCTGACCGGACGTGAGTGTATATCAGAGCATAGAGTCTGCATCGGTTCTGGCAGGTTGCGGTGGTGAGCCGCCAACGTCGCGCGAAGGTTGCGCGAGCGCCGCGGAGCCTCGGCCTCAGACCACGAAAAAGGGGGAGGCGAGCGGACCTCCGGAAGGCGCAGCCGAACAAGCCAAGCAGCAGGCAGGAAAGGACGGCGGGAAGCATGTCGGCGCTGTCCCCGGTGGTCAAGGCGCAGCTGCGCAACCCCGTGGGCCGTGTGCGCGGCAACGGCATCACGGCCACGGTCTTCGGCGCCTCGGGCTTCCTGGGCCGCTACGTCTGCGCCGAGCTCGGTGCGTCCCGTCGACAAGCATGGGGGAGGGGAACTTACGCACGCACTCACTGGCTGACTGACTGACGGCTCTCCATGACGCGCAGGCATGAAGGGCAACGCGTTCATCGCGCCGTTCCGCGGGGACGACATGGAGGTGCGCCACCTCAAGGTGAGCGCGGACCTGGGCAACGTGGCGCTTGTGCCCTTCTCGCCGCGCGACCGCGAGTCGATCCGCGCCGCGGTCGAGGGCTCGGACGTCGTGATCAACCTCGTCGGCAAGCACTACCAGACCAAGCACATCCTGCCCTGGTGGATCAACTTTACGTACGACGACGTGCACGTCGAGGTGGCGCGCGCGATCGCCGAGGTCGCGGCCGAGGCCAAGGTGCCGCGCCTGATCCACGTGTCGTCCATCCTGGCGCAGCCCAACTCGCCGTCCGAGTGGGCCGCGTCCAAGTTCCGCGGCGAGATCGCCGTGCGCAAGGCTTTCCCGGACGCGACCATCGTGCGCTCGGGCGTCATGTTCGGCCCGGAGGACCGCCTGCTCACGTGGATGGGCGACCGCATGGTGCTAGGCGGCGTGCCGATCGTGGACAACGGCGCCGCGGCCCTGCAGCCCGTGGCCGTGCAGGACGTGGCCAGGGGCCTGTACGCCATCTCGCAGGACGCGTCCATCAAGGCCAAGACGTTCGAGTTCGTCGGCGACGAGGAGTACACGTACAAGGAGCTTGCCGACTACGTGTTCGACGTGACCAAGCACGACCCGACGCTCATCAACCTGCCGCTGCCCGTGGCCAAGGTCATCGGCAAGTTCTGCGAGCAGTTCCCGGACCCCAAGTTCACGGCCGACCTGGCCGTGCAGATGAGCCTCGACCAGCTCAAGACGTCGGACCTGCCCGGCCTGCGCGAGGTCGACGTCGAGCCGACCAAGCTCGAGAAGGAGGCGCCCAACTTCCTGCTCAAGTTCAACCCGGGCGGACACTTCCAGGAGGTCTCGGGCTACCATTAAACTTGGCTGGCTGGCGTGTGCGGCAGTCATGCAGGCATGCAGGGGGCTGGCGGCTGGCTGGCTGGCTGGCTGGGACGGCCGTGCACTGGGGCGAGCATCCTGTCGCGCGCTGGCGCGTGGAGAGGACGCGATCCTTGCGGCTGCAGTAACATCAACAAGAGAAGTTTGACCCAGAACATGCTGCTAGCAGAGCGTCGAGCTAATGGGCAATGCTCCTACCATACTGCCGCGGCCGATGGAGCATGCCCCAACTTTCAGTCCATCACTGCACGCTTACCTCCACCAGCACATTCCGAATTTGCGCAAACATTCGACGTCTGATTGGTGGAAACACTGATATTATTTATTTTCATCCAATCAGAAGTGTTATTTTAACGTATTTTTCGATTTTGTTTATAGAAACGCCCCGCATCAAAAACTGCGAGTATCCGTCGTCGCCACTTCAGCCTCCTCCTCCATCCCCATCCATGATGCTGGCGCTCACTCGTTCCTGCGGCCGCGCAGCCGCCTTCACCGCCAGCCGCGTGAGCTCAGCGGAGCGCCAGCTCGCGTCCTCGTCGCTGGTGGTGCGCGCGTTCAGCTCTTCCTCCTCGATCGCGTTCGACACATATCCTCTTTCCACTGTCCATGGTGCGCTGTGTGATACAGCCTGCATCTCCCTCTGCATGTCCTCCCCTCCTCCGTGTGTGATCTGCATGTCGACGTACCTACCGGTGGCCTCCTTGACTCGTGCCTTGTCTCTCTCTCTCTCTCCGGATCGATCGCTCTTGTCGCCAACACGCATCGGGTCGTCACGAGTCTGCAGGCGAAAGGTACGCGCCATGCTGTCGCCGTCGCCACCAGCGCCAAGTACGCTGACCACCATCGCTCTCGTTGCCGCCGCGCTCGTAGGCTTCACATCCGAGCAAGCCGAGGCGATCCTCCAAGTCATGAAGGACTCCATGGCCGAGTCGCTCGACGCGCAGTCGAAAGTGGTACGGCTCCAATGCACCAAGAAGAACGCTCGCGAGCGATGGCTAGCTGACCGCCCTGGTGATCGCCGCGTGTGTATTGTATAGCTCGCGACAAAGTCGGAGCACGTGGAGCTCAAGGCGGAGCTCTCGGAGCGCGTGTTCAACTCGACGCTCAAGTTCGGTACGCGCGCTTGGATTCATGTCGACGGCCATCGCGGTGTTGTTATAACCGCGCTTTGGATGCCCAGACATTGCGCAGCGGCACTCGCGCGAGCTGCTGGAGCGCGACTTCAACAGCCTCAAGCAGGACATCCGCATGCTCGAGAAGATCGACTTCGACAACGTGCGCATCGAGATTGCGGAGCTTGAGAAGAAGTTTTTGCTGCAGAAGCAGGCCGAGGACGAGACGCTCAACGAGCTGCGGCTGTCCATGGAGAGGGTCGAGAAGCGCATCCTCCAGTACGTCGTCGGGTTCGCCGGCACCATCATGGCCGTCGGCACCGCCGTCATGCGCCTTGTCTTGTAACAACCAGGTCAATACCGCCACTTGCAGCCTGCCCCAAAGCATGGTCCAAAGGATGACAACTCGTTTACCTCACGTCGGCCGCTAGAATTCGCTCGCGCGGTTCGTCTTGCCCTGCACGCGCGACGTCGAGCTCGCCAGCTTGGAGGTACTTCCGAGGATGCTGCCCAGCACGCCTCCTCCGTCACTTCTGCTGCTGCTAGCGACGGGCCGCTTATGCTCGCTCGGTTGCTGCGGATGGCTCGCCCTGGGTGCGTACTCGACTCGCCGGTAGTCCGAGCTGTCAGGTCGGCTGCTCCGGTTGAGGAAAGGGGGATCGGGCCGTCCGCGCTGAGACGAACGATCAGCCGCTTGAGATTTGCCACTCCGATCACCCGCCAGATGTTGGGGCTTGCCACCAGACACGCTAAGTGGACGCTTGCCAAGTGCGTGCTTGAGCCAAGGCGGTCTGTCGTCGTTCAGACTGCTGCTGGGCCGCGGCTTCGGCTTGGCTGTGGGCGGAGCCGGCTCGTTTTCCATGCAGAACTGCTTGGCGGAGATTGATGGCAGGGGTGCGCTCGTTATCACGGGCGCGGAGGTGCTGCCCTCGCTTCGGTTTCTCTGACCGCGACTGTCGCTGCCGCTTTGGGAAGGTCCGTATCTGCGACCACTCTGTCGATCCATAGCTTGTGACTCGCGCGATCCGGGCTCACCGTCAGCGTTAGTCCCGCCATATCTCTCGGAAGGTACCCGGCGCGAATCGCGACCGCGCGATCGACTACGATCTCTTCCTCTACCATCGCTGCGCTCGTAGTGACCGCGGTAACTGCCGTTAGAGGAGCTGCGGTCTTCCCGTGAGGCGGACGAGCGTGTGGAGTCGTGACGCTCAATTGTTCGAGACGGAGCGTAGCCATCCTGTCTATCACCGCGGTCGGATCCGCGGGAGTCGGTGCGCGCAAGCTTTCGGTGGCGATCTGCCGAGACGTCGAGGTCCGCTGGCCGCTTCGGTCGCTGCTGGGTCTCACTAGCGTCGTCCGAAGATCGCGTTAGCGTTGCTGTTGTCGCCTCGACATTATCTGCTGAGCTCTCTGGGTGAGTTGGCGCGTTGGTGAGACTTGCGGCTGCGGTTGTAGACGCAGTCGATGCGCTGTCAGTCGGCGACTCCGATCTCTCGCGTTTGAGCTCCTCGGTCGCAAGGTCTCCACTTGCTGGTTCCCGCTTGTCTACCATCGCTTCAGTCCCTGACGCCATTGTGCTGGGCGGATTCTCATCCTTGATCGGCGCTTCTTTCTTAACTGGAATCCCTCGTTCGTGGTCATCAGCAACAGCGGCCTCGCTACCGCGCTGGTCGGAAGCAGGGCCATTTTTCTCGGCATCATTGGTGCTGCTGCTGTCCGGTCCATTCGCTTTCCGATTGGCCTTTTCGTGCATCTCCCGGTAGTGCTCCGATAGTTCCTTGCCACGATCGCTGCTCTCGAGCCGCCTGACCAAGTCTGGAAACGCGTTGCCGTTCGTTTCAATCACAAGCTTCCGCTCGCGCGCGCTTCGGACGAGCGCATCCCACGTTTCGTCGCGCACAAGCGTGCGCACGTCGCCAATGACGAAAAGGCAGAAGCGCGCACGCGTGATAGCGACATTCAGACGCCGAATGTCGCGCAGGAAACCGATACCACCGCGCTGTGAGGAGCGGACGCACGAAAAGATAATCACATCCTTCTCACGACCCTGGAATCCGTCCACTGTGTTGACCTCGACCGACATTGTGGACGAGAACGCCGACGTCGACCGCGAGAGCTCGCGGCGAATCGCATTCACCTGCTCGCGATATGGCGACACGAAGCCCACCGACCACTTTTGAATGCGCACGTCGGCGCACAGGTTGAACATGGTCTCGCACAGCTGCACGCAGAACTGCGCCTCTCCACGGTTCCACTTGGAGCCGTTCACTTCTTCCTCGCGCGAGTTGGACACGTCGTACAGCAGGAACGGCTGGAAGCACGTCGACGAGTACACGCGCGAGCACTTGCGCTGCACGCGCTCCATAACGCTAGGACCGTCCGTCAGCATCCCGTTGTAGAAGCGCTTGGATGGGAACTCTCGCAAGAACGGGTGCATTCGATACTGCACGCGTAGCATGGAGGGTGCGACACCGCTGTCCGCGATGCGCTCGAACAGCGACCGATCGTACCGAGAGCGAGCTGCTGCAACGCTCTTCACCGTGGCAGGGAGCTGCTTCGGGTCACCGACCAGCACGACTCGAGCAACGCGCTCGCGCAAGGGCACTAACGTGCTCAACTCCACCGCCTGCGCCGCCTCGTCGATGATCAGCGCGTCGAACCCGCGCTTCAGCGAGTTGAACGGCCCGCTCCCTGCCTTTGACAGTGTACACGCGATGATACTGGCGCGGGAGAGCACTGCCTCAGTAAGTTTGGTCCTGAGCGCAAAGACCTCATCACGCAGTCGGCGGATTTTGCCCGACACGCTCGTGAGCTCCGCGTGCATCTTCGCAAGGGCCTTGCGGTTGGGCCGTCTTCCGTCACCTCCTGCCTCACTCTGCTCCTTGACGTTCTGGTGGAACTCGCGGATAGATGCGCGCAGCTTCTTCTGGTTTTCCTGCAGCGAGCGCAGCTCAATATTCTTGGGGTGGATGTCCATTTCTCGCTTGACGATGTTGGGTAATGATACAGCTGCAACGCTCTCAGCTGCATCAATCCCAGGGTTTCCCAGGCGAACGATCGAGATCCAGTCACAAGTGGAGGCATCAGCGTGTACACTAGGTGCACGAACCTTGACAGGTGCGCCTGCGGCATCCAGGAGACCATTTGTGACGATACGCAGGACCAACTCGTTGACGGCGCCGTTTGAGGGCGCGCAAAGCAGCAAGTGGTTCGTGCGATGTGCCCCCTGTCGTCCCAGCACATTTGAGACCACTCGCCGACGCACAACGAGGCTCGACACTACCGAACGCGATGAAGTCGACGAGAGCTTCTGCTCGAGGCGGCTTCGCACAGACGATACGTTCTTCAGGCTTTGAATCGTCGTCCGTTTCGCAGATGATGCTGGAGCGTCAGTGCGACGAAGGATGCTACTCGCGGCCGCGGACACCGACGCAAGCGAAAAAGCTGGAGCGGAGTCACCGGAAGCTGACGCAGCGCTTCCTGGTCGTGATGCCACGGTTGTCTTCACGTGTGACGACTCGCTGTCTGCTGCCGCTGTCGATTTGTTGCTCAAACTGCCAAATGATGACATGAACGCCGACGCTGGAGGTCGAAGCGCCAGGAACCCACTGAGCAACGCCATAATCGTTTTCGTTTTGCCCGTACCAGGCGGGCCCTGCAGCAGGCTCACACCGACATCGTAGTTGTTGAGCACGTTGTGGATCGACTGCAGCTGCGACTGGTTGTACTGCAAGCGGACAGCTTGCCAAAGTTCAGGAGCCAGGAACCTTGGTGGGCGTTCGAGCGAATCGGTCTGGTTGATCAGCTCTGTCCACTTGTCCTTGAGTGCGTTCGCACGCTGGCGCACCTCTTCGTCCCCATGTTTCCGCAGCTTGTTTACCATTTTGCCGATGCTCGTCGACTACACGGATACAGATCGAGTGGTTAGTCATGCAGACGACCCCAACTAAGTCATCACGCACAATAACGTACGCGTAGGTCGGTGAGGGTAACCTCAAGCTTGTCGAGCCGCTTCAGCAGCTTGATAATTTTCTTGACGGTGTCTGGCTGGACAGATCTGCTCGCTCGAAGGGAGTCAAGAGCCTCAGACATTGCGATAATATCCGATTGGGTCGACTTGTGCACGTTTGGCGTGAGGATTGTGGATCGCAGATGCTCGGGCAGCAGATCGACCGAGCGCAGCGCAATATACTCGCGCGCAGACGTCACCACATTGCTTGCGGGCTGCACGCGCCACTCGGTCTCTGCCATCGCACTGGCGCTGAGTGACTCGACCTCGAATGACGATACACGGTCGCTCGTTGCGGTGTCGAGCTCGCCGTCGTTCAGGAACAGCACACGGGCGATATCTTCTTCCTCCGCCGCCACACCCGCGCCGTCTTTCTTACCACCTGGTGTTGTCGTGCGCTTCTTCCCCCTCTCTGCCTCATTGATCATGATGATACCGACAAACTCGCGATTGCCCAAGAAGCTTGAGTCGGACGAACTCTTTCCGTTGCCTCTGCTGGCAGAGCTGTTGGAACGATTCGTGGCGGCACGGAACAACACAACGTCGCCATTCCGGAATAGCTTGTCGGTTGTTGGGTTCATTGGTCCACGGAACCGATTCGTGTCGAACTTAGTGTTCATGCTGGTGCGGGTTCCCTCGTCAACCTCCACGAGACTGAAGCTCAGGCAGCGCATGCCTTCGCGGGGCTTTTCGGTCTCGTACCGCATCAAATGACCACCACCGTGGCGACTCGACCGAAGTAGACCCTCCTGTACATCATTGTTGCACTCTTCAAGCAGAAGCGGAAGAAACGCGCTCACGTACTCGGAGCTCTTGCCGAACGATAATCCAGGCGCCACCAACTCGCGCTTGGACGACGACTGGTTGTTATCGAACTCATGCATCAGCAAGGTCGGCATGCACAACTGGAGCAGCTGTCGGTAAAAAGGGAGCAACGAGCACACTGGAATGGGCTTCTGGGTCGACCTGATGCGGTGGAAGAGCGCAGCATAACGAAGGTTCGGCTCCTCGTCCTCCTCGTCCTCGTCGTCGTCATCCAGCGTGCCTTCAGCCTTTACACTCCGGCGATCAGATGCACTTTGTAGTGCACGACGTTCCGCACCCGGGTGTGCCTTCGACATGCCCTTCATCACCTCGGCCATGCTAAATGCTACCTTTGTGCTGCTTGGTCCTGTTCGGCTTTCAGCGCGCGAGCTACTCGTCGTCGGCAGTGCAAACGCTTCGTCGTCATAGAAACTATGGCTCTTGCGTGCAGCGGCTTCATTCGATACACTGGTAACTCCGGTGAGGTCTACCGTCGCCGCCCGCGCTTGAGCTCGCGCTGCAGCCTTTGCACTCATTGGCCGAGAAGATGACGACGACGAATACGATGCAGAAGCGGGTGCTCGTGCGGACGACGACGACGTAGAAGCACCGGTGAAGAAGTCGTCATCGTACATCGACAGCGCAAGTGGCTTCGCCCTCCCAACAGCGCGGTCGCGCGAAGGCTGAAGTGGAAGAGGTTTTTGCTCTCCCACGCGCTTGCCGAAGAAGCTCGCGGATTTGTCTAGCTGACGCAGCTTCTTGATCACACGCGGCATGGCGGCTGCCCGATTAGCGTCAATGGCGGTCATGCTTACCTGCGCGCTCTCAATTAAGCGCAGTGTGATGTCGTCCAGCGCCGTTGTCCGCTTCGCGACGAAGTGATCCAACACCACTGTCAACAGCTGGACTGCCCTTGTTTTCTCTGAAGGCGATCCTGTCTGCTTCATACACATCACCAGCGGTGCCACAATACCGGACGCGCGCTTTGATAGCGAGTGTGAATCGTCCTCGAATCGACTGGTCCAGAACTTCCAGAATGAAACCCCAAACTCCAAGCATCGGACTTTCGTGCCCTCATCGACGACAAAAGACGGCATTGTCTCTGCAGGAGCATTGTCGGTGTCTGTCTTGGCGTTGTAGAGACTCGAGAACATGGCTATCAAGAAGTCATTCACCAGTATGGGCACGCGCTGCATGCTTGTATCGGGTGAAGATGACGACGCCCCCTTCTCAATCACCTTCTGCACATCGTTGCCGAGCAGCTCGAACACCTTGGACCAGGTAAACACAACCTTCCTCAAGATCGGCGCCGACACTGACAAAGCGAAATTGTACAGTCGAAGCGTCTGCAGCAGCGACAAGATGCCACGCAAGAAAGCTTCTGTGTTGCGATGCGCCAGGATGAGAAGTGCTTCCAGGGGAGACGGCATCTTGTCCAGTGGGGTACCCTTGCTAGCAGCAAGGTGGCCGAGTAACTTCTTCATCGGCTTGTCCAGATTCTCCGTGGGACTAAGCAAGCAGATGTTTATATGCTGCGCGACGACGGGGAACCGCAGCGGGTTGACCAGTCCCTTGATAAACACCTCTTCGTAGATGTGCATGAAGTAGCCGAGCAGATGAGTCTCGAGTCCCGACAGCACTGGTGCAAACGCTTGCAGTTCCGGCGAAAGCAATGGCTGTGCCGCGACGCCATTAAGAAGCTCCGCAACTCCGCCGATCGACTCAAAGAGCGCGCCGTGCACCGTCACTGGGATATTTGCAAGCTGGTCAAACGCGCACAACTTCTCCAATAGAATCGTGACAATCGGTTTGCCGCTCGTGATACTGTGAATCGCTCCTTCTTTTGCTTCCCCGTTTGCAATGCACGAGTAGACCACATCGCGAGCCAATTGGAGGTGCTTCCGCAAGATCGTCGAGCACGTCAGCGCAGCATGGTCAATGAACGCTGCATTGTCGCTCTTTGTCTTCACCACCTCGAACAAATGGTTCATCCAAAGTTTCTCCAGCTCACGAATGCCGCTGGCATCAACACCACATGGCCACCAAAAGGCACTTTCAGACACCGAGTAGTCCACTGTACTGGACTCAGGAAGAGCGCCATCGTCCCTCGGTAAATTGCTGGAAGCCTTATCGCCCGACGATCGGGCTTGGCGATGATCGTAGCAGTCACTAACGATGGTCAACATCGCGCGAGAAGCAGCGATGGAAAGAATCGACGAGCCGAACGCAGCAGGGCGGTGGCTCGGGTGGATCAAGAACTTGATGAGTTGGTCTCGAGTGTCGAAGAAAAACTTCAGCTTCTCTTGGTCCATCTAAGCGTGTGAAGCACAAGCTCATGTTAGCACATCTCTTTGGAGGTACCAATGACACACTAATAAATACGCACGTGCTCGCGTGATGCCTGTGGCGGTCGCATGGCCGCCAACAGTGGTGGAAGAAGTTCGATCATGTGCTTGGGAACGACAACTTGCCAAGACGGCAGCTTGCAGTGATCCAGAATCAAAGTCAACACCACTCGGGGCGAGTGGACTGTGTGCTTCCAAAACCGATGGCCGAGACACTGAAGAAGAACCTTGTAGCATCTGCAGATCTGCAAATCGACAGCGTTCCAGCAGAGCGGCGTTAGCTTGGTCACGCTCTGATGCATCAGCCCCGCAATCTCTCGAGGCTGGATCGTACCACGACAAGGTAGCCCGCCTTTGTGGTGGCAGGTTCGGCTTCGTCGAGGTTATTGAATACCAGGTCTGGTAGATTGTCGAATGCCTCCAACATCGTCTCGAGGCTGTTCTCGTCCATTTGCTGATGAGTGGAAGTGAACACCGTCAATTGTTTCGAATGTTTCGCGAGCGGCCAAAGGGCGTTGCAGTTACCTGCATGACGGTATCCAGTGCTGCCCACAGAATCTGGCTAGTCGGCGTCTTGGCGCAATTGTTCTCGCCCAAGTACTAAGGGAGGCGCGTGAATGTTAAACATTTGCGAGGGCTTGAATCAGCACGAAAAACACCAACAGCTCGCCACTTACGATGTCTAGTCCTTCTGTGGACGGGAGCCCGAGCGACATCACGGGCGTGTTGAATGACGCGCTTTCCAAGACATACATCCACTCGTCCAGCACGGTCATAAAGTATTTGTCGTGACCAGAGTCCCCCGTTAGGTCGACTCTGCCATTGTGCTTGACAACGCTCGTCGCCCACGCTCTGTCAAGCACCGAAAGCAGAAGGATTGTCTGTTACACGAGATGCAATCAACAGGACGGAATGGGAGGGCACGCACCTGACGCCTGGGTCTGGCGACACCAAGAGGTGGTAGAGGCCACTACACCCACGAAGCGCATCCACATCTAATACGTCGAAAGCACTTGCCAGCGGCGTGGACACCCACTGTTCAAGGGAAGCGGCGCATTGAGTGAGTACGACGACCAGTAGCCTAGGCGAGATGAAGGGGCATCTTCAACCGACCTTGGAGAAGACGCGCAGCACGCGGAAGTCCGAAAGCAGTCGTCGCTGGGCCAGCACCTCGTACAGCATCACGGATATACGCTCCGCGAGCGCGCGGTCGTCGGCTGCGATACCCGTGGGCCGCAGCGCAAACACGCGGTGGATGCGTTCGCCGTCTAGCTCGGCCAGCTGGTGGAAGAAGGCCTTGATCGAGTCCGGCGTGAACTCGTACTCGAGGTCGATGCGCACGCTCGTGAGCGAAGCATGGTAGATGTCCACGCTGCCACCAACCGCCAGTACTTCTAGTCAGTCAACACCGTTGCTTCAACATGAAAAACATGCAACGAGAACGTACCACTTGGTGCACGCGGCGAGCTGCTGCGCCATTTGGCCGTAGAAGTGGCGCACGCTCTCGGCCGACGGGTACAGCTCGAGCACGCGCATCATGAAGGTCATGAGCCCCGGGTAGGTGCACCACCAGTGGCGGCCCGAGAAGCCTGCCGTGAGGAAGGAGCCCACGTCATTGTACAGCTTCTTCTTGAGCTCCCCCGCGGGCCCGCTGCGACCCTCCGCCGCGAGGTCGGCCGCCTCTGCGATGCGCGCCTCCAGCACGCGTGCCTGCACCTCGGCCGCGCTCGCGCGCATCGCGCGCCGCCCGTCCTTATACTTCCGACGGGGCAACCGCCTTTCCCGACCGAGCTTTGGTGCCGGCGGCGGCAATTTGGCGCGTCGGCACACACAATGCGCACGCTATTTCCAGCACTATTTTCAGCGAATCAGAGCTTCTTGCAGATTTTCACCCAATCGCATGCATTTTAACATTATCCGAAATCTGGCGGTTTGTATCAATCGCTTGGGTGTGACAAGCCGGCGTGTTGCCCACCATCTGGTCAGCTGCGTCACCGTCGTGGGCGTCGCGTCATTCCATTCCGATGGCAGGGAGCAGGAAGCTGCTGGCGTTCGCGCTGCTGACGGTGCCGCCGTGCGCCGTGGCCGCGCTTGGCCGGCTCGCGCTGGGCACGAGCTGGTCCGTCGCGGCTGCGCTCGGCTTCCTCTCGAGCTACGCGTTCTGCGACGCATGGTACTTCCTGCGCATGGCCTGGCTCGCGGCCACGGCGGCCGTGTGCGCCGAGCCGCCGCGCCGCGACCTGTTCGCGGCCAGCGTGCTACCCGGTCGCATCCTGCTGGGCGACATTGACCGCAACGGCCACTGCAACAACGCGCGCTTCCTTCGCGAGTGCGGCTTTGGACGCCGCGACCTGTGGCAGGTAACCCTTATCGTGCTGCGATCGATCGGAGTGGAGTGAGTGCAACGATGCCTGACGGGTGCTGCGCGCGCAAATGTCTCGCTCTCCAGCGCAATGGAGTGTGGGGAATCCTGACGGCGGCCCGCGGGAACCTCGTCGTCGGCGCGCAGACCGTTCGGTACCGCCGGGAGCTGTCCTTCGGCGAGGCGTACACGCTCGAGACGCGCGTGCTGTGTTGGGACGGCCGCTCGTTCTACGTCGAGCACCGCTTCTACACTCGCTCGGCCTCCGGGGGCAAGTTCGTGAACGCGATCGTGCTCGTCAAGAACACGGTGCTTGGCCCGCTCAAGCCCGCGCAGCTCGTCGAGAAGCTGCCTGGAGCGAGTTCGAGCGGAATTGAGAGCCCGGAGATGCCAGAGGACGTGTCTGCGTGGATCCGGAGCAACGAGCTGTCGAGCAAGGCGCTCCGAGCCGAAGCAGCGGCCTGAAACGCACCTCTAAAAGCGCGAAATACGAAGCGGCGGGAGTTAATAGCCTCCTGTGCTTTACACTGCTCCAATGGATGCGGGCAATAGACGGCATGAGAAAAAGGAAAAGAGAAAAGTTCGCGTGTTGATTTTTCCTAATAAATATCGCTTTGTCATGCGTGGAGATCCCGGTACGCGACAAGGCGCTCTACGGCCTGCCCGCCCTCTGCGAGGGATCCTCGCCGAGCGCGGGTGCGGTGCGGTGTGTCTGTGCGCCGTCGGTGCGTCTGCGCGTGTGTTTCTTTCCCGATGGGGCCTCCCTCCATCCCCGCTCGGGTGGTTGACTCACGATATTTACTCGTCGTCCGCGTCCTCGCACTCGTCCTCCTCGGAGATCGAGTTGAGGCCCTCGTCACTCTTGCTCGACGGTGACGTCGCCATCTCGGCGATGATGTTGGTGAACGAGCGCCTCGACATGGACAGCTCCTGTAACAAAACAGCGCGCAGCCGTCGCGTGAGATGAGGCGGCCCGACCAAAGATACTACACGGACGCGCGGCGCACCTCGAGGATGAGCTGCGCCATCTCGTCGTCCTCGCCGAACGACACGAACGAGCGGAGCATGTTGAACGGGGAGGCGCTGGTCGAGTCCATTGCGAAGGAAGCAGCGGAGGAAGGAGAAGGATCCGACGGGTGCAGCGCGCAATCGAGAATGACCGGTGCGCCAAATGGAAAAGACCGTCCCGAAACGACTCGACGAGCGCCTTTGGGACACTCGAATGGTACGTACCAGGGTTATGCTCAGGGTTACGCCATGATGGATTACGCCCAATCGCCGGCGATCTAGCGGTATTTTGACCAACGAGAAGCGAGGACGGGCTGCTCTCCAAAAAGGGAGGTGCTGGAGAAATGACATCATTCGTCACGTGCGGTGTCAAAAGACCGACGTCATACGGTGACGCGGTCCAAACATAGAATTCTGGGGGTCTTGAAGTTGGGCAACCGACTTTATTTTGGAGACGGGAATGCGCGCGCACCAGGCACTAAATCCTTTCGTTGCTGGGATCATGTCGCTCCTTGGACCGCAACGAGCGTCTTGAGTACAGCCTTGTCGTCGTACGACTTGTAGTGCTTGCAACGGCGAAGAACTGTCCATACTACAGGTGAACGGCCGAGCCATCGCGGTGACGGCGGTTCCGCACGAAGAGGCGGCGCCCCATCACAGGACTGATTTTCTGGGCACTCGAAAACCTGCAAAAACTTATGAAGGGGATCCTGCTGCGGGTAGGGGAATTCATTACCCATGATGCGCGCGCGTGGGCAGATCTTTGACGGCTGCTTGGTTGTCAAGCGCGTCCAGTCACCACGTAAAGTTTATGGTAAACCCCGCCGCGGGTCAGTCAGCGGGGGGTACGCGGCCCATCGACTTTGGTGCAATCGCCTGGAATGCAAGCCAACGGAAATCTGGTGGTCTCCGCTTGCACGCTGCTGGCTCGTTCGGTAATGAACCGTCTACTGGACGAGCCTCGTCCACGAGTGCGGACGCAGACGGCGAGAAGGCACGACGTCATCGGTGGAGGCAATTATAAATACCGTAGCAGCTGCCAGACCAGCTCCGTCACCCTTCTGCGTCACCCTCCTGCGTCATCCTTCTGACCACCATGCTCGACGCAATGTTCTTCGTGCTAACGGCGCCAGCGAGCATCCCGCCAGGACGAAAGCGACCATTCTTGGCGAGAGCGAGCGTTCTCGCTCAGCTGGCGTCCCTGCCGAGCTTTCTTTCGATTGGCTCGGGCGACCAAGATGCAATCCTCAAGGCGAAGAACAACGTTACAGACGCATTGACTTGGAATGATCCGAACATATGAAACAGACGGATTTGCAGGATGCATACGAATCACCGAGCTTGCACACTGCGTCAACACATGGCAGACATCATGGGGTCACTCGAGATCCTGTCGGTTGGCGACCGAGCAGAGCCTGCCTCCCAAGGAAGTGGATCCAGGGCAAGCCGTGACGACACAGGCCAAGATGCGGCACCCAGACGTGACTGCTCGAAGATCCGGGACCCTAACGTGGTGTTCCAACAGTCGTGGCAAACCTTAGAGATCGAGCCGGCCTTCTCCGCAAGGAGCGTGCTGAAGCGACGGCATGACCCTGGCGCATCTCGGCGGCATGCTTTCTTTGTTAAGATCGCATCCGACACAGCACACTGCATCATTTAGTGCCGTCCAAAGGCACTTGTGCTTTGTCTGTTCGGATCATTTCAAGACAGATGAAGTTTACATTTTCGAAAGTGACGAAACAGTCGGATTTCTTCGAACCGATTCTTTGCGGCACCGCCCGCCGCCTCGTGTGATGGCACCACCACTCAGTGGCGCCTCCGCCTCGAGTGCCACACGGCTCACACTGGCGTCTTGACCTCGGAGAACTGGGGCGAGCGCTCCATGGTGCGCTTGGCCTTGCCGTTGAAGAGCTCCTCGATGTCCTCGAGCAGGATGCCCTTGGTCTCCGGGCACAGGTAGAACACGAACACGCCGCCGATGATGCACGTGACGCAGAAGATGAAGAAGACGCCGTTGATGTTGAGCGACGGGTAGAGCTGCACGACCCAGGTCATGATGACGCCCATGAGCCAGTTGGCCATGGTCGACAGCGACACGGCGGTCGCGCGGACGTTGAGCGGGAAGATCTCGGCCGGGTAGATCCAGCACACGGGCCCCCAGGCGATGGCGAAGTTGAAGATGAAGAAGCACGAGCCGATGATGATGACCACGCCCGCCGCCTTGGAGCACCCGGCGTCCTCAGTGTCGCCGTCGCAGCCGGCGGTGAACGTGATGCCCGCGAGCAAGTGGCCGAGCGTCATGCCCACGGACCCGATCAGCAGCAGCTTGCGCCGGCCGTACGTGTCGACCCAGCGCATACCCGGGATGGTGCTCACAAAGAATACGATGGAGAGGATGAACACCGCGGTGACGCCGTTGCCGATCACGTCCTTGAAGATCATCCCGCCGTAGCTCAGGATCGGGTTGATGCCCGTGCACTGCTGCAGCACCTGCAGCAGCATGGCGATGATGACGCGCTTGCGCACCGACGGCTCGAGCAACTCGCGGTACCCGGCGGACTCGCCCTCGAGCTCGATCTGGTCGCCGATGGCCTGCAGCTCGCGGCCGACGTTCTCGGTCTGCCGGAGCCTCTTGAGCGTCGACTCGGCCACATCCTTGCCCTTGTGAAGGTACGTCCAGCGCGGGGACTCGGGCACGAAGAAGATCCCGAGCATGACGACGATCGGCGCGGCCATGGCCACGCCGTTCGTGATCCGCCAGCCGTGGCGGTCGTTGACGATGATCTGGTTCACAATGTTGGCGAGCAGCAGGCCGGTTACGACCGTCATCTGCATGAAGCCCGAGAGGAAGCCGCGCAGCTCTTTAGGCGCCATCTCCGCACCAAAGAGCGGCAACGAGAAGGACGAGTTGCCAACGCCCATTCCTTGGACGATACGCGCGATCAGCACCATCGTGTGGTGCTGGCTCGGGCAGAAGCAGACCCACGACGTGCCCGCGCAGAAGAGCACGCCGGCCTGGAAGATGGTGAACCGACGGCCGAACTTGTCGGCGACCCAACCGCCGGCTAGCGCGCCGATCATGCTGCCAAAGTTGTACGTCGCGTTGTACCACGTCGTGAAGTTGATCCAGCGGGACGGCAGATCGGCCGTCGAGCGCGTGCAGTCCGTGTACGTCAAGTTCTCCCAGCCGACGCAGAAATCGTTCAGGAACGAGTCCATGACGAGCACGCCGCCCGTGACGCCCTGGTCGTAGCCGAAGAAGAGCCCGCCGAGCGACGCGAAGATGCACACGATGATGGCGTACGTGCGCTTGCCCTCGGTCGGGGTGTCATCCACGCCTGCGCCGTCATTGTTGGCGACCACGAACGCCCCCGCCATTGTCGCGTCGAGGTCGGAGCGGAGGAGGAGAGAGGCGGCTGAGGAGAGAGAAGAACCGTCGAGTGGCGGGTCGGTGGCAGCCGGCAGATTGGCGAATGAGCTCTAGCGGTCGAGAGCGGGGAGCGAGCGAGCGGCCCGCCGACAATTTCAGATGGACAAGCCCGCATTCAGTTCCAGCAGCTCCTCGTCGAGGTCGTGTGCTTCCCTGAGTAGCCCCGATTGTACAGGCTATCGTCGCTTATGCTCAACGCCAACGAAGACGAGAAGACGAGAAAGGAGTTGAATTTGGGTCCATCGAGCAAAAGTCGGCGGCGGCGGTGCTGCAGCGATCTTTACGGTGCCGTCGGGTGTTTTCGTCCTCGCCTTGCCCACTCAGGCATCCAGTGTGCACCGGCGGATGGGTCTACCGAGCTCGCTGTGCTGGCCGCGTTGGCAACTTCAATTTCCTTCATTTGATGCGTTTTCGCCGAGAGTTTCCCTCGCTTGCGCCTGCCGAAGCTGCGCAATGCCCAGCAACCGTACAACAAGCACCGCACGCACGCACGCACCGCCAAGCTGAGCCGCCGGTCGATGGCAGCGCGTCAGTGACTTGACAGCGCGCGATGAGCGGCAACTACGGCCGAATGTTGACGAACCTACGGTCAGTATTCTGTGGTAATGCTCGCTCCGAACTAGCGGATTATATCGTTCATATGTTCCGGATCAGCGACTGTGCCGAAGATGGAACCACCATGAATTGCTTGCATGCAACTTCAACCTCGGCCGCTGCCTACAGGCTCCACGAGTTAGATTGCATTGTTGTGAGTGCGAGTATACGCTGTATCACTTTGCTCGACGATCTCACGCTCACAATGTGATGTCGCCCCGCAACTCTCCAACAGATTGCTGTTGCTACTCCGCCATAGCGAGCTACATGGCGCCGATCTCATTTGGATCCACTGCCCGTCCTCACGACACACCCATTTGCTTCTTTCGCTGCAAGCGCTTCGGAGTGGGATGCCATCAGATGATCGTAAGTGCACCAGGGCTCGGCCGATTTTACAGACCCCGCGCCTGGTCGCAATACGTCGCTCGCGGCCACAGCTTGACCGCTTCAGCATGTGTACATTCTTTGGTATGCATCCGATTGCAGCGAGACCGGCTTTCCCAGTTCGGTGTAGCCTCTGAGACTGAGTCACTTGTACATCTTCGATCTTGTCACAGTTGTTCGCTCCGCCGATGATCCTGATGATGATAATCAAGGGCTATTCCGGGTTAGAACACATGTCCCCCCAAGGACCTTCCGGTGGCTTCAAGCGGCGCCAACACCACCATCAAGCGCCAACCCAGGCGTATCCCCGTGCGTCGCCCATCGCAAGTCGCCAGCTCAAATGGTGGGATGCCATCATTTGACCGTACGTGCTCTACTAGAGCTCGACCCATCGCGCTCTACGGCGTAGTGAGACCGTGATTGCCGTACGTCCAGCTCGCGGTTCCGTCGATGATGGTCGTCGCAGCAACAGCTTAGATGGCTACACTCGCGTCCTTATATCACTCGCGCTCGCAGTACACCACGTATCGTACCGTGAATCAGTTTCGAGAGGGTTTCCCATGTACTTTCCGTCGCCCGATTCCATTGGTCCCATGCGAAGGCGGCAACGCCATAGTGAGCGTCATATAAAACCGAGTTGGTGGCGAGGAATGGAGCGGTCCGAGCGCGACATCCCGCTGGAGGAGCGGCTCCGCCTCAAGCGCAGCGGCTTCGCCACGCAGGGCGAGGCGAGTGGCGCGGCCGACGCGGACGCGGACGCGCCGGCTGCCCAGCGTGCGTGCGGCGAGAAGCGGCAGAAGCCGCGCGAAGAGGTGGCGCACCGCGCCAACAAGAACCGACCGCTCGAGCTCACGTCCAAGCGCGCGGTCGGGCGCTTCCGGCAGGCGGTCGAGGTCAAGCGGCGCAAGGTGGTGGACCCGCGCTTCGAGTCGGTCAGCGGCCGCCTCAACGAGGACCTGTTCGCTAAGGCGTACGCCTTTGTCGACGACTACAAGGTGGGGCGTGCAGGAGAGTGGTGAGCAAGTCTATGAGGCTAATACTGCGATTGTACCGACAGCAAGCCGAGCTGGAGGACCTCAAGAAGCAGCTGAAGAAGTCCAAGAGCAAGACCCGGAAGGAAGCGATCAAGGTGCAGCACGCTTTTGAGCGGCGAATGCCGAAGGATGACAGAGACTGACGTGTGCATGTGTCGTGTGATGTTTTGCATTGCCACTGCAGCATGAGATCAACCTGCGCTCGCAGGACCTGGCAGAGAAGAAGAAGCAGGACAAGATCAAGAGCGCGCTCTCCAAGCGCAAGCGCGAGGAGCGCGAGGCCGTCGCGAGCGGCAAGAACCCGTTCTACCTCAAGGTCAGGCGTGTTGCGGACTCTGTGTGCCACTGCTGGCTCATGTATTGACTGTGCATTGTGTGCTTGGGATGGCTGGAAACAGCGCAAGGACAAGAAGACGGTGGAGCTGCAAGCCAAGTTCCAGGACCTGCAGGAGTCCGGCCGGCTGTCCAAATTCATGGCCAAGAAGCGCAAGAAGAACGCGAGCAAGGACCACCGCTGGCTGCCCACGCAGCGGAAAGAGTGATCCACCCGCGGGTACGCACAAAGTCGGCTCCACTGCTACTTCTGTATTATTTCCTGTTGTTCCAAGCTCCCTACTGCGCGCAGCGGCGAATAGACTGCATGTTCCCAACGATGCGAGGTGCTACTTATCTCTCGTCGACCATTTGTTGCAGGGATGCTGTCAGTAGGATCCCCCGATCCGCTCAACCTTCACATTGCCGCAGACATGGCTAACTTTGGCACGGTTGTCAGCTATATTGGAGCCGTGCGACGCCATTTCTGACGAACGTGCGAAGCGAGGTGAGTTTGATCCATACTTGGTTCTCGAGGGCATTTTTCGTCCCAAAGCGTGCGTGAGGGAAATCCCTGTCACCAATCGACCCGACCAGAGAGGCACGTCGCTACAGCAACGAAGACCATCCGCGCAAAGCCTCCATTTTGCGAGCATGGGAAGCAACCAGGAAGGAGCACCCACTGCACCAGGCGCGGTCACTCAAAGGCGCTCGTTGAGCGGTGGCATGCACACTCTCGCGGCGATTTCCTCGCCTGCGTCTAGTGTCAGCGGCGGAAGAAGCAGCTCCATTTTTGGAGGCTCCCTTGATCGCCGGACCTCTCGAATAGTGCACCGGGCGAGTCTCACGAAGCGATCATCACGAGTGCTAGGAGCAGACGATGCTCGGCTGGCATCAGCGTCGCACTCGTCGCTCATCTCCGTGTCGGAGTCCGACCAGCCGACGGCGTCATCCACTGCGCTGAGGCTTCGGGCACTTGCCCGAGCCGTGCGCGCTGGCCAGATCCTCGGGCACGACTCAACCCAGAAGCGACGGCAGCAATACCTGATGATGTCAGCCAGAAGCTCGGCCGCATTCGGTGCCAAAGCCAGTGAAGATGACGATGAGATGAGCTTTGCCTTCAACGCGTGCGTGCCCATTCACAGAGACAGCATTTCCGGTGCCAACCCAGGCGGCGCCAAGGTGCTCGCTCACAATGGCGGTAAGCTTCGGCCGGCAACATCAGTCGGCAGAGCCGCCTTGCTGGTCAAGGGACCACCTCAAATGCTATCGAAAGGACCGAATGGCAAATTTGCTGGCAAGACGAATGCAAAGGAAGACCCGAATGATGCCGGAAGTGGCAATGCAGTCAAGCGCAAAGAATCTCATGGGCCGGCGGGCACGACACTGCAACGGCTTGGGTCGATTCGCGGCGATCTTAGCGCACTGCTGAGCGCGTTCGACCCGGAATTTGCTGCAGGAAGCAAGAATCCGCCGAGCGATGAACCAGTGAAGGTATCACAGCAGCTGGCCAACAACTTGGACGCGCGCCTGCGTTGTGCTCGTTCGCTCTACAAGCTGTCTTGCGAGCATGGGAGCGAGGGCGCCATCGTTCGCGCAGGCGCGATAGCACAGATCGCCGACTTCACCGACATCGAAGACGCGCGCTTGCTGCGATATGCTGCCGCGACGCTGGCGAACCTGACGGCGATAAACGATTTGCCCGTGCTGGAGCAGTTCATCAAGCTCGATGGCGCGTCGGCGTTACTGGAACTTAGCTGGACTCCGTCCATCGACGTCAAGCTGTTATGCACCACTGCGCTATGCCGGCTCACGCAGCACGCCGTGTTCGCGGCGTTGCTTGTGCGCGCACGAGCCATGAACGAGTTGTCGGCGATGCTCGCTATTCCGCACTCGCGCCTTCAGCTTCTAGTCGTGAGCTGTATTTTAAACCTCGTCCACCACGGCACCGTCTTGCCGGACAAGGTCTTCCTCGGCGACCCGCACGCACTGCAGAACCCGCTCGGCGTCCTCAGCGTCGTGAGCCAGCTAGCCACGTTGCCCTCAAGCAGTGCCTTTGCTGTCGAGGTGCTGTACAACCTGTCACTCAATCGGAGCAGATGCTCGTGCGCTCTACGTGGCGGTTGCGCAGAGATCCTGCATGCACTCGCAGCGCTGGTGACTAAAGCAGTCGAAGCGTTGACGCTTCAGAGCACCGGTGGCATGAACAACTTTCTCCTGGACACAAGTAAGACCAATGGAACCACCGGGACGGCGCCGTGGATGACGAATCGCCATGCGCTGCTCAAGCTGCTGCGCCTGATGGCTGCAACGCTGGCAAGCTTCTCGGCTATGAGCGAGTTCCACGGGCTGCTAACCGGCTTCGGCATGAAAACGCTGTCCCTACTGCTGTTTTCTCCGCTGCGAGACCTCCGGTCCAGCAAGAGCAGGCGCGGCGGCAAGACAGGCAGCTCGGGCGGCGAAGCCATTAGCAGTGGCGGGAGCAGCGAGGATGAAGACTTTGACTGGAACGGCGAGATCGATGAGGACGCTCACGGCAGACACATCCATCCTAAGCGCCGACTGCGCGCCGTGGCAGGTTCTTGCTCGCGAGCGCTCGCCAACTTCTCGAGCAACCCGGAGTTTCGCCGGCACGCCTTCCAGGAAGATATCGTGCACTTGGTCGTGCGTCTCACGCTCGTCGACCACTCCATGTTATCACACCAGACACACCTCGACTCGAGCGACAGAGAGGACGAGCGCGAGGGCTCGGAGTGGACGCCGCGCCGTGTATTTGCGCGCAACATCGTGCGCGTGCTGGCCAACCTGAGTTTTGAGGAGACGTGCTCCGCCTACTTTATGGAGTTCCCGCACGTGCTGCAGCTTCTGCACTCCATCGCGGTTCACCCGGCGTCGGGCTGCTCAAACAGCGCAGGCACTCCGTCGCCAGGCATTGCTCCGTCCAAGGTCTCGCCAACGTACCAGTTCCGCTTCTGGCTGACAAACGCAGTCGTATGCGAGGACATGAAAGAGGATACTCTCGTGGCCATCCTCAACCTCGCACGCCAAGCAGTGTACGCCGTCCCGCTACTGCGCACCTTGGACGGACGAAAGCTCGCCCAGGCAGCGGAGGAACCTAGCGGCCATTCGCGCCGCCTGCGATACGTGTACGCGCTAGCGCTGAGCAATCTGCTGTTCCAGAGCCACCTGCAGCAGAGCGTGTTCGGTGACCAGGCAGCCGCGGCACTCGTGTCGGGCTTCCAGTACGCGTGGCGACCGAGCGCAGACCAGAACGGTGGGAGCAAGCCCAATGCTGGTCAAGATCGGCCAGTCGACCCGACAAGTGCAAGCTCGGACAGTGATGCGCTCTCCCACCTGCGCGCGCTACACGTCGCGAGTGACGACGACCGCGAGCGGTTCCTCGCGGCCATCTATGTCGTTGCAAGCGAGCTGATGAGCGCGAGCAACATTGACGGAGTCGTGCGGCTGGTCACTCAGTGCCTTAAAGCCCACCTCGATTCGATGTCGTCGCCACAAACCGCGGTGGTTGTGCGCGCGGGGGGACGGGGTCAGCAGCCCACCGCTCAAGCTCCATCTTCCACATCTCTGCAGCAGCAACGCGCGCTGCTCATGCGTCAGCATCCCATCACGTGCTACGCGGCAGCGGCGCTGCATGCCATGGCGCGGTCGGCCACCCAGCGTGGCGATAAGCAGAGCGTCGTCTTCTCGGATGAAGTCGTGGCGCTGCTCATTCGAGTGTGCAGCACCTCGACAAAGAGCAGCGGGTTTTCCACAGTGGGCGTCAAGAGTACCGGCATCGTCGCAAGCAGCTCTGGCCCTGCCAATCCATCCACTCAGTTGTCATCATCTCCTGTGATGGGATCACTATCAGCGACTGCGGCACCACTGCCCAACTACTGCGGCATGACCGAAGCGTTCTGTGCCTCGACGCTGTATTACCACTGCGTGTCTGCTGGCGGCGGCGGCAGCGTCGACACCCGCGTGGTCCAGGGACTTATCGACTGCTGCAATGAGCACGAGGAGACCCAGTCACTGCTGGCGTGCTCGGGCTCCTTTGCCATCATCTCCTTCTCGCAAGACGGGTGCCGGCTGCTCATCCAGTGCCACAACCTCGCACGCGCGCTCAATCGACTCGGCCGTTCGAGTCACGTGGAGAGCCAGCTGTACGCTGCCATCACAGCATGCAACGTCTCGGCACTGCAGTGCGTCTGGAGCTCGGCCGAGCTGCGCGACTTCATCGTGGTGGCGCTACTACGCGCGAACTCGGTGCAAGCAAAGCAGATCCATGCCAAGACGCTGTCGAATTTGCTGTCGCACGTCCAGATCCGACCTCAGATCATCGAGGATGGCGTGCTCTACGCATTGATGAAGCTTTCGCAAGTGATTCTTACGTCTGGAGTTGGCGGCGCAAGCAACAACGGGGGCAGCGGGAATGGAGCGATCAAAGAAGAGGCTGATGGATTGCTTCGCGGCGCTTTATCAGCCTCAAGCTCGTCATTGTCTACCTCAGTGTTCGCTGTATCACCAACCCTGACGTCGAGCGCTCCAACAACGGTCGAACTACTGAGCATTGGGCTGCAAGCGCTATTCAACCTGTCATGCGAGCACGAGTACCACCCAAAGCTGCTGAGCAACGGCGTCATGGCGTACCTGTCCACTGTTGTTGCCGCAAGCCAGCACTCGCACCCCGCACAGAGTCATGTGCCAAGTGAGGGTGCTAGCCATTCAACTGCTTCAGGATTGTTCCGGACCAACTCAACCTCGTCCTCCATCGCTGGTTCTCCATCCCCTGCACCTCAAAAGTATCGAGCAGCTGACACCAAGCCATCACTAGGCAAGACGTCAAGTTCTCCCGGTTCACCGAGCCGCGGAGGAGCCTTCGCGGCCCCGATTATCGTGAACGAGGACGTGGTGACACATCTGAGCACCGAGAGTCGCCGGTACGTGCTCGGCATCGTCTGCAACCTCGCGAGCTTCGACGAGAACCACCAAGAGCTGATGCACGCGCACGTTCCTACCATCATCCGCAAATGTGTCGACCCCCGAGACGTGGAGGCGCGAGCTTCCGCGGCGATGGCACTGCGCAACATCAGCTGTCGCATGCCGTGGGTAGAGATGTTATGCGAGCGCAAGACGCTGCTGCTCTTGCTTGCCCTTGCTCAGCCAACCGGCGCACTCGGCACCGTGTGTCAGTTCGCAACGCAAGCGCTCGCCAACTGCTCGATCGTCACCGATGCGCTCCACTTGCTTGCCGAGCTTAAAGTGCCTCGCGCGGTACTCGGCCTGCTCGAAAGCGCAACCATCGACCAACCGGCGACACAAGAGTCGATCAATAGCTTAGCTGGATGCGAACGGGACGCGATGGTCGAGACGTACATGGCGGCGCTCAAGTGTCTCCACAACGCCGCGCTAGACGACGCGCTAGCGCTGCAACTGCTGGACGAGTGCGTTGTGCTGCGACTCGTACCGTTGCTCGAGTACCGGAGCATCGGTGCGAACGAGGAGGCGTGCGAATTGGTGGCCACGACCGTCAAGACGCTCGCAGGGAAGACGCGCTGCGCCGAGGCATTGCTCAAGCAGCGCGCGGTTAGCCTGTGCGCACTTCTGCATCGCAAGCACCCGGGCAGCGTCCATATCGCGAACGAATGCGTCAGCGTCCTCATGACGCTCTCCACCTGCCAGCAGATCCAGACTGCGCTCGCGGAGACGCAGGCCATCCACGTGGTCGTGAGTATTTGCTCGTCGCCGCTGGCACAAGCGCACACTCGGCTACGGGAGTTCGGCGCCATCGCCATCCGGAATCTGACGCTGAGCGCGACGGAACACCTCGCTCTCTTCTATGGGGACACTGCACTCGAGAGCGAGGGCGACATCGTTGCTATGACCCCCCAGGGTGGACAAACGAACGGCGAGAGTGGTGATCCCGGTCCGATCACTCGGACACGAAGCCAGCGACAAGGCGAGATGAGCAGAAGGAAGAGCTCTAGCAGGAGTCTCGGTCCTGACCGCAGATGGTCTTATGGACTAGGCGAGCACGATGACGCCGAGTTCGATGGCGAGAGCAGTTCAGTTGGCGGCCAACCGAGCGTGAGCCGACTGGCGGAGCGGCACTTGTTCTACGGACTCAAGTACTTGCAGCAGGAGATCGCGTCGAGCAGTGCGAGCGAGCGGATACTGCTGGAGGCCAGTGCGGCGCTCTCCAACATGAGCTCCGTTCACGCGTTCCGTCCGGCCATGGTGCGCGCAGGCGTCGTGCCCACGCTACTTAGCCTGCACGCACTCGAGACACCACATGTCCGGGAGCAGTTCACGAGTGGGATCGTGAGCCAGCACGCGCTCATGAAGCGCATTTGTGCGGCGACACTGCACCGCCTCGTGGTGGCGGACGGCGGAGCGGCATCAGTGTCGGACTCTGACCGCAATGCGCTCGTGCCGAGCCTGCTAGCAGTGCTGCAGCTCTCGGACGAGGAGCTGTACCAAGTCCGCTACGAGTGCGAGAAGGTATCCGTATACGCTCCCCAGACGCAGAACGTGTTCGCGCGGCGGTTCTCGCTCGTGCAGGCTGTGCCGTCAAAAGAATTGTCAGGTCTGCGGAACGCGGGCACGGTAGCCGAGAGTACTCCTCCCGGTCCACGGCAGCGTAGCGGGCTCGGTGCTTCAATGCGCTTGGTTGGAACGAATCCACTCATGCCGGCGATCCTGGTGCCGGCGGCGACGCAGTGCATCAAGCAGGCATATCGCGAGCAAAAGTGGATGGTGTACGTGGTCAAGACGTCTCTGTCGTCGCAGAACATGGTGCCGCCGCTCGAGAAGAAGCAGCTTCGCACGATCGGCCAGCCGCGACTGTCCTTCCAGGACGCATGCGACGCCGGCGGTGCTGGCCATGTCGCCGCTTCGACTGTCCCCGGCAACATTGGCCGGCCCGCCGCGCCGCAGGGGTGTGCGGACGTCGGATACTTGTTGAACGTGGCGAAGGACAAATACCTGGTCGAGCGCGACCGCGACGGCAACGAGCTCGTCGTCCCCGCGTCGGGCAATCGAGACCCAATCGCAGCGAACGGTGCGGTCAGGAGGGACGTTGGCCAGCGCACAGGCAGCATCGACCTGAGCGCCGTGACCGCGGACGGCGACTCGTCGAGCCAGGACGCGGGCGACGTGGCCTCGATCCTTCACCAGCGCAAGTTCGACCGACACATGCGCATCTCGCGGCGCAATCTGCGCCAGAACCCCGGTGGCGATGGCAGCACCAGCGGCGGCAATGGCACCGGCGGCCAGCTGCCTCCAGTGCAGCAAGGATGATGCTGAAGACCGCGATTCGTTGTGCACCGTGACGAGCCTACACTTGTGCGTCACTCCCGTCCCGCACGTACGGCGCCATCGCGCTCAGCCCGCCGTCGACTGCACGATGCAACCGCATGCATTAGACAGTCCCGTGTCGCCCTCGCTGCACATGCGGTCGCTTACCGTAGATGGTCTGTCCAGTGACGGACGAGGCCAAGTCGCTGGCCAAGAACGCAGCAACCGCTCCCACGTCGCCGCTCATGGGCGTCCGGCGGAGCGGCGCGTGCTCCGCCGCGTACTGGCGCATTCTCTGCGTGAACCGACGGTGGTCAGCGCCTCCATGACGTCGTACGATGAGAACAGATCAGTGGCGCGGTCTCACCGAAATGCCCGGGATCCCGCGCGCCGAGACCGTGTTGATCGGCCCGGGGCTGACGCAGTTGACGCGGATCCCGTCCGGCCCGAGCTCGTACGCGAGCTGCCTGGCCGCGGCCTCGAGCGCCGCCTTGGCCGGACCCATGACGTTGTAGCTGGGCATGACCTTGGTGGACCCGGCGTATGTCAAGGCGAGCACACTGCGGTCCTTCACGGCTCCTGCTCCTTCTCCTGCTTCCGTGTCTGCCTCTCCGCCCGCCTGCAGCAGCGGGTACGTCGCGCGCGTGAGCGCCACGAGGCTGTAGGCGCTGACGTCCATCGCCTGCGTCCACGCGGCCTTGCTCGTGTTGAGGAACCCGAGCGGCGTGCCTGGGAAGGCCTCCTTCGGCGCGAACGCGACCGAGTGCACGAGCACGTCCAGCTTGCCGTCGAACGCGTCGCCGCAGCGCTCCGCCAGCGCCTGCACGCTGCGCTCGTCCTCCACGTCGCACTCGGCGAACTGCAGTGCCGCGTCGAGGCTGTTGGCGCTGCCGCCGTTGCGGTTGTTGTTGTTGTTGGTGGTAGTGGTGCCTGGGGCGTGGAACCCGCAGGCCGCGCGCTGGCTCGCGGACAGCGGCAGCTTGGACGCGACCAGCACGCGCGCGCCATGGGCCAGCAGCGCCTGCGTCACGCTCGCCGCGATCGAGTGCTTGTTCATGAGCCCGACGACGAGCGCGCGCTTGCCGCGGAGCAGCGCCATCGTCGCAATAAGGATCGCAGCGTTACAGCCGCTCATCTGTCGAAGCGGACGAACAAGAAACGTTCTATAAAGGGTGAATAAGATATTTGCATTCTATAATATTCCAAAGGTTCTAATCGGAACGTTCTCGGCAGGCTCCAGCTGCTTTCCGCGAACCCCTACTGCACTGTAGCGCCTTCACACCCCAAGTCGCTTTCTCCGTCAAATGACCCATACTCACTCCAAGTGAAAAAAGCCCGAGCCTGTCGACCGTATCAAGCCATTACAGTCCACACACACAGTCACTCCATGAGCCCTGCCGCCACTGGCAGCAGCCACTCCAATCCGCCTCACGGGGTCTCGCGTTCGGCCCTTCGGCGCTCCGAGTGACACGCTCGGAATCCTCCGCGCCGCCGCCGCCCGCCCGCCTTTCTCGAGCGCGACGGGACCAGCCACTGCGGACAGCCAGCCAGCCAGCCGCCGCCGCGACGACCAGCGGGGAAGCGAGGATGATGGGGCCCTGCCGGCCCGCCACGACGCGCTCGACCTCGGCGCCCGGGCCGCCGCTGCTCTCGGTCTCACTCTCGGTCTCGGCGGCCGCGAGCGACGAGCTGGCGCCGCCCCGACTCGCGTCGGCGTCCCCGGCGTCCCCAGCGGGCGGCGTCCCGCGGCTGCGCAGCTGCCACGCGGGCCCCGGCGCTTCCGCCGCCGCGACCGTCAACCCGGCCGCGCCAGGATACAACGGCAGCCTGATGGCGGCCGGCGCGCTCGCGTTCACCGAGCTGCGGCTGCGGCGCTCGCGCACCGTCAGCGGCAATAGCAGCGCCAGCACGAGCAGCTCGAGCAGCCGCTCGTCCTACGTGCCCACGACCGGCGCGGGCGCCGGCTTCTCCCCGCTGCCGGCCGCCGTCCCGGGCGCGACGCTGAGGGGCCGCGCGCCGTCGCAGGACGTCGACGACATGGACGTCGACATGGACGTTGACATAGTGGACGACATAGTCGACACGGACGTCGACATAGCGGGCGGACGCGGCAGCCGGCCGTCGGACGAGTTCCGCGACGCGCTGCGGCGCGTGGCGGCGGCGCCGGCGCTGCCGCCCGCGCCGTACCCGGTGGACCCGTACCACTTCTACTGCGCGCCCGCGAGCTCGGCCGGGCGCGTGGCCGGGCGCGTGGCCGAGCTGCTGGCCGCGAGCGACATTGAGTCGAGCTTCCACCCGCTCAAGTGCAAGTTCCGCTGCGTCAAGTACGTGCACTACAGCCACGTCGAGTTCGTCGTGCGCGTCTACACGCACGCGCACAAGCTGCTCGTCGAGTTCCAGCGCCGGACCGGCAGCGTGCTGCTCTGGGACGGGCTCTACCACAGCCTGTACCACCAGCTCGCCGACCTCGTCGACTTAACGGCGCCGGCGTGTCCGCAGAGCGGAGGGCAGAAGCGCGTCGCGCCCGCCTCGGCGCTCGACGACGACCGAGCGCTCGGCGTGCAGATCTGGCGCACGCTCACGTCGCCGCCGGCCGATGGCGCGGCGGCGTCCGCCTCGACGCCGTCGTCGGGCGTCGAGGCCATGAAGCTCATGCTGACGTCCAAGTTCGTGGACGCGCAGCGCGAGGGTTGCGCCGCGCTCGCGGTGCTGACCGAGAGTCCGCAGAACGCGGTGCTCGTGGCCAAGTGCCAGCTCGTGGACCCGCTCACGCGCGCGTCCGAGGCGCGCGACGCCGACATGGCGCGCAGCGCGACCGGCGCGCTGGCCAACATTGCGCGTGCGCTGCCGGCGTTCCCGACCAGCAGTAGCAGCGGCGGCGGCGGTGACGACGACGACCTCAAGGCGACGGCGAGGCTGCACCTGCGGCGAGCAGCGGCGGTCGTGCTCGCGCGGCTGGAGCAGCGCAGCGGCCAGGAGTGGTCGCTGTACGCGCTCGAGCTGCTGCGAGAGAGCGCGCGCGCGTGCGGCGCCTTCATCTCGGCCGGCGTCGTCGAGCCAAGCGAGGTGCAGCGGACGGCGCAGGTGCTCAAGCGCTACGTGGCCCACCGGGACCGGCAGCTCGCCGTGCTGTGCCGAGACGCCATGGAGAAGCTCGACGAGTTCGCGAGCGCGGCATGTTGACGACCGCTGCCACTTAGTAGGTGTGTGAATGTGGGTATGGACAGCATCAGTGTAGAATTAGCACGCGAGAGTATCATAGAGTTCTGACGGTTATAGTACTTGAGTTCACTATAGGGATCGCTGTACTGGCATGCGCTGGACAGCGACGACGGCTCGGCGCATGGCGACGGCTGTAGCGACGCGTCGTCCGCGCGGCGTGGTGCTCTGCGCGGACTTTGACGAGACGATGACGCAGCGAGACACGATCCGGCTGCTCTTCCGGCTCGCGGAGCGCGCCGCCGCGTCGCCGGCGCAGCACGCGGCGGTCACCCAGCGCCTCGTAGCGCGCTACTCGTCCGACATGGCGGCGTTCCTGGACTCGCAGAGCTCGGAACGAGAGGAAGACCGCGACGGACAGCGTCCGAGCGGCTTGGATGCGTTCCTGGAAGGCTTCGCGGCGACGGACCGGCGGTCGATCGAGCGTGTCCGCGAGTCAAAAGCGCTGAAGGGGATCGCAATGGAAGAGATCCAGCGCGCCGGTCGGTCTGTCGAAGTCCGCGACGGCTGCGCGAGCGTCCTGGCCACCGCCAATGAGCTGCATGTCGTGTCGAGCAACTGGAGCGGCGAGATGATCCGCGCGGCGCTTGGTGACGTCGCTGGGCTGATACCAGGACGCGTCAGCGTCTGCGCCAACGGTGAGTCGGACACGCATAGCTAGCTGGTGTTGCTCTCTCTCTTCGATCGCTGACTGCTCGTGCTATATGGGAATTGACGCGCAGAGCTTGTGACGGACGAGGGCGGCGTCACGACAGGAGACATTGCCATGACCGTCCAGTCTCCAGCCGACAAGGCACAGGCGGTGCGCCGCATTCGACTGGCGCACGAGCAAGCGACTGCGCACGAGAGTTCTGGCGTCGTCGTCTTCGTTGGCGACGGCGTAAACGATATCCTCGCGATGCTGGAAGCAGACGTCGGCATCTCGCTAGAGGAGACGAAGCTCCAGCCATCGTCGACTCGGTCCCTGGCGACGCTGCACGGCGTCGCCACTCGTTATGGCATCGCCACCGAGCCGCTCGGACGCTTCGCCTCGCTCTCAGAGTGCGCAGACGCTGTCGCAGCAGCACGTGAAAACGACTCGCGGGTGATCTTCGCCGCAAACTCATGGACAGACATTGCGCGATTGATTCCCCAGCAGCGTCCCCGATAAACACACACGCACGCTCTGTCTCGGAAGGCGCTTCATCGACACACGTACGCACCCATCCATCTACCAGGCGCATGCACCGACTCACTGGCTTTGGGCTCGCGAACGCCAAGGCGCTCGCTCATAGGAGGATCTCGTCGTGGTAGCTCTGCGTGAGCGTCTTGTGCGGGAGGACGATGCAGTTCCGGATGACGACCTCCGGGTTCGCGACGACCGACACGCCAAAGATGGTCACGTCGCGCACGAGCGCCGTCTCGGCCGAGTTGACGCGGATCTGCGACGCGTTGGGCGGCTGGCCCTCGACCCGAGCCCACTGGCCGATGATCGAGTTCCACCCAATGACCGCGAAGAGGACGCACGCGTGGTCCTTGATTGTCACGCCTTCGAGCACGATCGAGTGCGCGACGCGCGCGCCAGGGCCGATCGTCACGCCGGCCGCGATCGTCACGTTCGGCCCGAGCTTGGCCGTCGGGTGCACCTGCGCGCTCGGGTCAATGACCACGTTGCCCTCGATCTGGGGCGACAGCTTCCCGCCCGTCGCGCTCAGCGCGCTCGGGTTCGTGTACCGGAAGCGCTGCATGTACAGCTCCGAGCACGTGATGGCCATGCCGGGGGTCTTGATCTGGCACCAGAAGTCGCCCAGCTCGAACAGGAAGATGCCTCCCTGGCCGGCGAGTGGCAGCAGGATGTCCTGCTCCAATCTGTTCACCGACATCATCAGCACGCGTCCGTGTGTCAGTTCATCGACGAAAGGTAGGAAGGGGGAGGGAGAGGTGTGGATGCCACTCGTACCGGAGATTGTCGAGGTTGCTGAACTCGGGGAAGAGCTTCTTGAGGTCGTGCTCGGCGTTGGCCTCGGCACTCGACTCGCTGCGCAGGCGCTGCCTGCTAATGCGGTTGCCGACGCCGATGATGACGTCCATGAGCGAGACGTCGAAGAGGTAGATGCCGCAGTTGATGATGTCGCTGACGAACGTCTCGGGCTTCTCGGCCCAGTGCAGGATCTCCTTGGTCATCGGGTCGGCCACGAGGCAGCCGTACTTCTTGGCCTCGTCGTGGAAGACGCGCTTGCCGAGCACGGTGCACTTGCCCTCGTTGCGCAGGTGGAAGTGCATCATCTCGTTGAGCGGGAAGGAGCAGCAGACGTCGCAGTGCAGCACGAAGAGGCTCGACGGGTTGCCCTGCAGGATCTCGTCCTGGAAGAAGCGGATGCCGCCGGCCGTGCCCAAAGCCTTGTCCTCCTTCAGGTAGCGGATGGGCACGTTGAAGCGGCGGTAGACGTCGTCGAAGAAGCGCGTGAAGAGCCCCTCGTCGTACGAGCCGAGCATGAGGATCTCGAGCAGGTTGGGCACGCGCGCGCACGCCTCGACGTGGAAGTAGAGCATCTCGCGGCCCGCGATCAGGAACAGCGGCTTGGGCAGGTCCAGCGACAGCGGCCGGAAGTGGTTGCCCTGCTGGTTCGGCCCGCCGATCAGGATCACGGCCTTGGACCGCGGGAACTTGACCTCGTCCGCCGTCGCCGCCGCCATCGCCAGTCCCTTCTCTCACGTCGCGTTTCTCCTCCGGAAAGCAAGAACTTGCGAGCTCGACGCGATCACGGAGGACCGAGAAGCTGTAAATACCATGGCGTATGCGGCTGTTTTTTTATAAATGTGATGCTTCTTTCAAATATTTATTGTAATATATATAAACATGATTACCTTTGATAACGAATACACCTTTAATATAAGATGCACGGGTGGACCACATGTAGTTAGTTCGACATGCCCCCTTTCCCGTTGACCGCGAGAACGCTCTCGGATACATTGTTCAAGAGTGCGCCGCGGACGGGGGCCATGCAGTTCACCGAGCTGAGCGAGCTGAGCCGCGTGGTGGGCCTGCTGCGCGTGGCGGCGTGCAGCAGCCCGACGTTCCACGACCGGCAGGACTCGGAGGTGGACCGCATCTTCAACTCGTCGCCCAAGGTCGAGGTGCAGCTGCGCAACTCGTGGATCGACAAGATGGCGGCCTTCAAGCCGCTGCCGGCGGCGCCGCCGGCCAAGAAGTCGCCCACGAACGCGGCGGCCGCCGCCAAGATACCGGCCGCGGCCAAGGGAGGACCCATGGAGGCGCCAGGCGCGCGCAAGCCGGCGGACGCCGCCACGGACGCGAACGGCAAGCCGGCGAACGGAAAGGACGCGGCCGCCGACCGACAAGCGGCGGCGCAGGGGAAAGGTTGTTTGAGATGGTCGTTGGATGCAGTAGTAGCGGCGCGGGACTCATCGTTGTCGTTGGGCGTGATACAGACAAGAGAGCCGGCGGGGCAGCCAACGGCGAAAAGAGCGCGGAGACTCCGAAAGCGCCGGCCGACGGCTTCGCCTTTGAGAAGGAGGAGGTGGTGCCGATCTCGTACCACGAGGTCTCGCTGCTCGACAAGATGCTCAAGGGTTCGGCGTCGGCGCCGATGGGCCCGCGGCCGCCGATGAACACGGACGGCGCGGTGCTGCACCTGACAATCTACCTGCCGACCCGGACAGAGATGAAGATCGACGTGAGTGCCGCGTGGCTTGTTGGTGTTGAGAGAACCGTCTAACCGATGTATGTGTGTCGGGATTGCCGCGTGCAGCTGTACGATGTGTCGACAGTAGACGAGTCCATCCAGGAGATTCTTCGCGCGCACCAAGCCGAGAACCTGCAGCCTACCCTGTACTATGGCCACCCCGAGTGCTACGAACTTCGTCTCCACGACTCGGATGGATACCCGGACGAAGATTTCCCCGGTACATTGTGTCCCCCAAATGGATTGCTCCCGTGTGTCGCGCGTTCTGACAGTGGATGGACTTGTTAGCCTTGGACCGGTCCAGGAAGATCAAGAACTTTGGCGACGCTGGCGGCCACGAGTATTGTCTGTGCGAGCGTCCAGACGCATGCCCTCCGTCGGGGGACGGCACCACTGGTAAATCCGTCGCGCTTGGTGTTTTGTTACATCTGGACTCGATTCGCTTATGCCTTCGTTCGTTTGGTTCACTCACAGAAGCTGCGGCACCAGCGGCAGCAGTAAAGGCGCCAGTAATTGCCGACAAGGTGCAGACGGGCAGCGAGAAGGCGTTCCTGAAGATCTACATGTGCGTTGTCGCTGGATTTTTCCAATGCGTCCCGTGCTTGGGTGCGAACACTAATCCGAAATGCTCATCCTGTGTTGTACAGGCCCAAGAGCGATGACTACACTGTCGTCGCCATCGACAGCACCACCGTTGGCCAGGACCTCCTCCCGACTCTGAACAAGAAGCACCGTCTCCAGCTATTCCAGGAGTTGTACGTCTTGAAGATCAGCGAAGCGGAGCGCGAGCGCCTGGACTTGGCAAGCGACGAAATCGACATGCAGACCAAACTTCGGCCGTTGAACTTGCACGAAGTCACGCTGGCTCCGAGTACGTGCACACTAGTGGCGGGACTGATACACTTTGGGCCGTGTCTAACGGTTGCTCTCGCAGAGATCTTCGCCGACGCTCCGCAAATTGTCGCTCCTGTGCCCAGTGCGGTGGAGGAGGCCGTGAACATCAACTCCCGCGTCCGTCCTCCTCCGGAAACCTTCATGTTCAACGACGTGACGGCCGCGATGTTCAAGGAGTGGCATGTCATCAAGAAGAACAAGTACGGCAAGCGCCAGCAGCGCATGCTCGGCATCGATCTCAACAAAATCTACAACCGGAAAGTGGGCGAGCGGGTCATCAAGTCGCGCAACACTACCAAGATCGTACGTCTCGACGTCTCGTCGTGAATGTGGGGCTCTGAGGTCGCGTGGAGTGCCATTGCTCATATCGCATGTGTATGTGTCACTACACAGGCCGAGCGTCCGATGTCGAGTATTGGCTGGGTCCGATTCAACACGGATCCATCCGAGTTCCAGATTTACTTCAAGGACAGCATCGAGGAGATTGTGACCGACTACACGGCCGACTCGCCTTACGAATGCGGTGAGTACTCGCGTGAGTGTCTCGTCGTCTCTGTCTGTCTATCCTCCTCATCATGTGGCACGGTGTTTTCGATTTGCCAGCCGAAATTGTCGCCAAGCTCAAGTACATTCTGTCGCGGCGGAAGTAGCGCGCGTCACCGTCCTCTATCGTCGTGAGCTCGCATTGTTTCGGTGGAGACTCTCACTCGTTCTTTCTAACATGTACTTGAAGTAGTTGAAGTGCACTGTCAATGACGCGTCGGCAAAATCTACCGAACGGTAGACCAAGCCAACACGCACGGACAAATTCATGGGCACAGTGGTTTGTTGCGCGTCTCAATTTTATTCACCAGGTTTACGTTCCCAACGCGAGGCAGGCTCCGCGGGTCGGCGCAGCCAGCGTCCACCAAGGTACACGCCGGCCAGCACCTCCAGCCGCAAAGCGACCGCCAAGCGCCGCCTCTGTCCAAACCAAACAAACGCGGCAGAAGCGCGCCACGAAAGCCGAGGGTTTCGCGACGGACGGCTCGAGGGATCGACTCACAAGGCCACCGCTTAGACCTTGAAGCCACGGCTCTTTCGGCGACCACGGGCCTGCTCGAACTTGCGGCCCTTGGAGCGCACATACGGCTTGACGTGGTCGTGCGTGTGCACCGACTCGAGCGTCGACTTGTGGCCGAAGTGGCGGTACACCTCGCGGGCCGTGCGGCGGCCACGGAGCAGCACCGTGTTCGAGCCCTTAGGCGCGCGGAGCGCCAGCTGGTCGAAGCTCAGGCACTCGCCGCCCGCCTTGAGGATGCGAGCGCGCGCCGTCTCCGTGAAGTGGAGCGCGACGACCGAGAGCTTGGGCACGTTCAGGAGACGAATGTCGTCCGTGACGGGGCCCACCACGACGGCGAGCTTGCCCTCGTGGCCCTTCATGTAGCGCGCAACGCGGCCGATCGACATGGGGGCCTGGTTGGTGTTGCTCTGGTAGAGGCGACGGAGCACGATGTCGTTGAACTTGGCACCCGTGCGGCGAGCCAGGAAACGGTACAGCTGCAACCAGAGCACGGCACGCGACTGTCAGTCCTTCCGTCGGTGGCTTCCAGCGGCGAGACGCTCGCTACTTACGCGAACCAGGAGGTTCAGGTACACATTGTCCGACTTGGGCGCCGTGCGGTTCTTCTTGCCGACGACCTTGCCACCGGCCACAATATCGATACCCTGTGATGGAGCAGCGCGTTAGTCTAGCACGCTCGGTCGTCCTCGATCCTGTTGGCGGCCGCGCTGTAGGCATCTAGCAGCGGACGAATAGGCGGCGGAGCATGAGCGAGCGGCGGAGGCGAAGTGCGGCTCTTTGGGCTGCTGGCGATCCCTGTAACTGTTCGCGCGGCCTTCCCTGTGTATGCTGCGTCCATTGCAGTGGACAGGGCGGTTGCTGCGCGCTCCAGACAGCCGCATCGTATCGCTTTAGCGCCGCAGCGGATCCCAACTGACGCGCTAATGTCGCTCATGACATCCCTCGCTCGCTATCGCCCGTCCGCCCCAACCGCTCCCACGCGCCTGCTCCTCGCCCATCCGCCCGTCCATCCGCCCGCCTGACGTCCCATCCGCCAAACGGCCACCATTGCAGAGCGCGCAGAGCGCCGAACGCGAGCCCACGTACCATATTGCTAGGCCTAAAATTGAAACTTGATGAAGACCGCGCCGCAAAAAGACTGGGTGCGGCGCTCGGACGGCCCCCGCGGCGCCTGGAACGCGCGCACTGGTTGGTTCCCAGCGCTTGGGTCGGCGCGCGGTCCGCGGTTCAGCGCGCGGTCCGGCCGAACCGCGGCGGCTGGACCCAATTCAGCCAATCACCGCGGGCTATGGGACTAGGGGTAGGTTAATAAAAATCCTACCTTGTTTTGCTGAGTTTCGAACTGCTAGGGTTTGCACGTTCACCTGCTTTTGTCATTTAGAGCTGTTGTTAGCGTGGCCCACACTAAGGACCATCGACTGGGCGGCGTAACGTACCCGCTCGACCTGGTTACATGAGCACGCGCTCGTGTCAAGCGTGAGTCGTCCGCCTGTGTGGACACCAGCGGCCCTAGCGCCGCGCTCGACGGCGGCTGCAGCGACCCGCACCCTTGCAGCACCCTAGGCCGGCGGTCTCCGCCTGCGTCCGCACCTCTAGAGGCCGCACACTAGCGCTTTCTGCCCACTCCAGCGACCATGACGGCGTACTCGGAAGGATACGCGACCGTGCCCTTAGAGTGCGTTCCCTGCTGCTGCTGCTGCTGCTGCTTTCGTATTGATGCTGACGCTGCGGCCTTTCCAGGCAGAAGAAGGTGCCGCTGAGCGAGCTGGACGCCGAGGTGGCCGGCAAGTTCGCCATGGTGGTCGAGCGCCAGCGCGGCGTCGACATCACGGCTCTGCAGGCGCGCATCCGGCGCGAGGAGCCGGGGCTGTGGGACCCCGCGCGCCAGAGAGACAACGTGCCGATCCAGCGCGCGGGCCACGACCGCTGGGGCATCGGCAAGGTCGTCTTCGTCTTCTGCGACGACTACATCAGCCGCGTGTACGACTTCCCCTGGCTCGACGCCTGGCGCGCCGAGCTCGCGCCCGTGTTCGCGCAGATCGGCGTGCCCTTGGGCCGCGTCATCCGCTGCATCCTCGCGTCCATGCCGCCGGGCGCCGACATCCCGACGCACCACGACACGGGCAGCTGGGTCTCGCACTCGCACCGCATGCACATCCCCATCTTCACGGACCCCTCGATCGACTTCCTGGTGCGTATCGGATCCGCGAGATCGCCTTGAGGCCAAGCCTGGACGCGCAATATTTATACTAACCCGCCGGTGGCGCTTGTCGGTGGCCAGGTTGGGCCGAACGCGGACCAGATGACGCGGTACGAGTTCCAGCAGGGCGACCTGTACGAGCTGAACAACATCAGCAAGCACCGCGTCAAGAACAACTGGGACCAGCGCCGCGTGCACCTCATCTTCGACTACGTCGAGGAGGACTTCCCGCTCGAGCGCATGGCGCTCACGCCCGACATGGTGCTCCACCAGACGCGCCGCACGCTCGACCTGTCGACGGACCACGGCGCGCGCGTGCCGCCCAGCTTCATGGTCATCGGCGCGCAGAAGGCCGGCACCACGTCGCTGTACGACTACATCGCGCAGCACGACCTCGTGCTGCCGGCCAAGCGCAAGGAGACGCACTACTTCGACTGGCGCTGGAACCGCGAGCTGCCCGACTGCTCCTCGCCCGAAGGCGCGCAGCAGCACCGAGACTACTACCATAACTTCTTTGACAAGCCGCTGCTGCTCAAGTGCCCGTCCATCCGCACGGGCGAGGCCACGCCGAGCTACATGCTCGGCGGCTCGGTCGTCATCCAGCGCATGCAGCAGGTCATCCCGGACTGCCGCAAGGTCCTCGCGATCCTGCGCGACCCGGTGGACCGCGCGTACTCGCACTACTGCATGACCGCCGACACGGAGGGCTCGCCGCAGCAGCTGCGCAACCGCGGCCATGAGCATCTCAAGGGCCGCAGCTTCGAGGCGGTCGTGGACGAGGAGATCGAGGAGCTCGCGCGGCTCGGCGTGCACCCGGACATGGACGTGGACGAGTTCGACGCCAAGGTGATGCGCTCGCGGCTCGCGTTCGACCACGGCGCGCACTCGTACGTCGCGCGCGGACTGTACGCGCTGCAGCTCGCGGCCTGGCTGGACGCCTACAAGTGCGAGAACGTGCTCGTGTTGTCGCTCGACGAGATGAAGGGCGCCGAGAAGCTTCACGTATGTTGACAGGGGGTGTGCATGTCGGTGCTGACTCGGGTTCTGACGACGCTGCGTTGACTGCTGTTGTGGACGCCAACAGACCACGATGGACCAGGTCTTCTCCTTCCTGGAACTGCCGCCGTTCCGCATCCAGGACGCGACGGCCAAGAACACGCGCAAGTACGACCCCATGACGCCCGAGATGCGAGCAAAGCTCAACGCGTTCTACGCGCCGTACAACCGCAAGCTCAACGAGCTGCTCGACCGCGACTTTGGCTGGAGCACCGCTCCGTAGACGCAGAAGGGCGTGTCTGGTGCCCAACTCTCATCATCCTCGCTCGGATGGAAGGCGCTCGTTAACGACGCGAAACACGTACGTGCTGCTTGTCTACAGCGCTGTCGCTGGCGTCCAGGCCAAGTCAGTCCGTCTCGGTCTGGTCGACCAGCTTTCGCTGCTCGGACGCGGTCTCCTTGCGTCGCTGGGTCTTGTCCGCGCGTCGATAGTGCGAGCTCTGCGAGCGGCACAAGAAGACGAGGTGCTGCAGCTCCTGCACCTGCGCGCGCAGCGTCTCGTACTTGCCGGTGCTGACGAGCGTCTCGCACTCCCGGCGGCAGCTCTCCGCCTGAGCCTGCTGCGCTTGCAACTTGCTGGTGACGCTCTCGATCTTGCTGGCCAGGTATGCGGTCGCCGTGGAGCTCGAGTCGCGTCGACTGTCAGTCGCTGGCGCCGTCGCTGGCATCGACGCGCGATGCTCCAGCGCCTGCACCGCGAGCTGGAGCTGCGCAAGCTCTTCGTGCGCCTGGAACAGAGCCCACTGCTCCTCCTCCTCCTTGGACAGATCCTTGGCACGTAGTCGGCGCTTCATCTGCTGCATCGCGGCTTGCACCTGCTTAGGGTTTTTCCCGCTTCGCAAGGCGCTCGAGAACGCGCGTTGGGCTACCACACGGCGTAGCGAAGCCTCCAACGCTCCCGCAACGTCTCCAACTCGCGTGCGTTCCTGTTCGAGCGCCTGAAGCTGCTCTCGATGGCGCTGCTTCTCGGTCTCGATTCGGTCTCGCTCCGCTTCAAGCAGCTCGCACTCGCCTTGGCGCTTGCTGTCGGCGCTCTCCGGTTGCCTGTCGACTGTCCGGCTGCTTGTGCGTTGCGCTACCGGCGCTGTGGAATGCCTGGACGCGTCCACAGCGCTCCGCTGCTTGTCGACGGCGTTACGTAGGCAGTCGCGAGTGTGCCGGTCCTTGCGGACGAGCACGTCGAGCCGGCCGCACGCGCGTGACAGCTCGACTGTCTGCTGTCTAAGCAGCGCCACGCCGTCCTGCAGCGCTGTCACCTCCGCCACGAGCTCGTGCTGCTTGGCGTACGAGGCTTGTGCCTGCTGCAAGCGAAAGTCGAGCTCCTGCTTGCGCTCCTGCCGCTTGTCGGCCAAGAGCACCTTGTCCTGCTCACAGCCGCCGAAGCCCGTGGGCTGAGGCAACGGAGACGCCTTGCAAGCCTTGGAGCCGATCGCGAGCAACCGCTTGCCCATCGCACGGTTCTCCTGCTGCACGTGCCCGACGAACTTGGACCGGTTGATAGCTGACGACGCCTTGTGTCCGTGCTTTCTGGCTCCGTGCTGCGGCGGCGTCACGCCGCGCTTCTCCTGGGCCTGGGCGTCCGCCTGGACTCTCGCGCGCCGCGCTTCTTGCCACTCGAGGCGCTTGGCAAAGTCCACGTTCTCCTTGGCGACCTGCCGCTCGAACCGCCTGCGATTGATGCCGCTGCTTGCGCTCTTGCTCGGCGGCTCGGCCTGCCGCTGCCTCGCCCACGTCTTGATGCCAGCCTTGAGCTGTTGGCGTTGCTGCTGCTGCTGCTCGCTTCGTCGCGGTCTCGCGCTGCTCTTGGCGTCGTCCTGACGGCTGCGACTGCTCCTGATCGACTCGGACGATCGCGTCGGGTCGAGGCGTCGGTGCTTCGCCTCGATTGTGAACGTCGGCGCGAGGTGGAATGCGACGACGAGCTCAGCGGGTCCAGCACTGCCGGCTAGCGTAGGCAGCGGCTTGCCGGAGCGAGTGCAGAGCCGAAGGCACCTCGTCGTCGACGGAGAGAGCGACAGAAGACCACGCAGCAGATCCGCAAGCGCCACTACTGCCTGGCCAAGGAACACGCTCTGCGCTCCCATCTCCACCGAGTACACAGTGAGCACGAGGTCGCCCACCACGCGGTCCCACAAGGACACCGACGCGGGCTTTGGAGGCGCCAGGTCGAGCTGGAAGTGCACGGGTGAAGTCCTGTTGTCGACACTCCAGTCGTCCTCGAGCTCTTCTTCATCGACCCAGACCGGGTGTGATGACGGTGCGGCAATGGACGTGGAGCCCAGTGTCCGTTTGCACCGCAGCATTAGACCCGACGCGCCAGACGCGTCTCCGGCCTCGGCGAACGAGATCTTGACCGTAGCGCTGGACGCCTGGCCGTTCACTAGCGGGAGATCAGTCGCTCGCAAGACCTTGCCGAACAATCGCCCTCGCTCTGGGACTAGGCGGTCTGCGCGTAGATATCCTACTTCACGTTGGGCGGCGCACGTCTCGGGCACTTCGGACGCCGCGATCGACTGCTCCAGCTCGTCGTCGATGTCGATCAGGTCCGCTACCTCAAGGGCGCGGAATGCCTGTGATGGATCGCGAGCACTGAACATGGCGTGTTGGTTTCGCTCTTCGCCTTCGCTGTTGCCGTCGCCGTCCGACAGCACGCCCTGCTTGGTGTCGTCGTTGAGAGAGTGCATCTCGACTTCCGGGTCACTTTCGTAGCCATCGTCGCCGCCGCAATGCTCTGACTGCGCTTCGGGTATCGGTATCGGCATCGCCTCCAAGCCCTCGGCTACTACGTCCTCAGTGTCGTCGTAGTCGTCTTCATAAGCTCCAGTCGGCGACTCGGGCGGCTCCAGCGCTTGGCGAGTGGCCGCCGAGTCGTCTGTGTCGCCGCGTCCAGGTGTAATATCGCGATCATGTCCCTCATCTTCGCACGGGTCGTCTGCTCCAGCGCCAGCTCCTTTGACCTCTCGTTCGTCTTCGCTGTCGTCTTGACCGCCACCATCTTGGTCTTGGAACCGGAGCAGGTGCAGCTCGGTCTCCCACCGCTCGTCGCCGTCGTCATAGACGATGAAGTAGCCTGCTTCGGCGTCAAACTCCTGGACTACTCCGCTGAACCAGTCGGTCTCTTCCGGCCAGAACACCTGCACGCGCTGGCCCACGCGCTCCATGGCTTCGCAACGAGCTCTGCTGGGTCTCTTTCAGGCGCTCAATGTCGACCGTTACCCTCCAACTGACGCGGCTCCTCATGCAGGTCGACTTCAGGTGATGCCGCCTGTCAACTGTCGGTCTCAACCAAGTTGGGGACGGGTGGAAACGGCTGCAGCAAGACTAGCAGTTGAGTCAAAGCTCCAACAGAGCCACCATGCGTCTCACCATCAATGCGCCTGACTTTCCTTGGAGCTGCCTGCCTCCAGAAGCCGAAGCCGATCCGTCAGCTCACGTCTGCGCGTTATTCTCGGCAAAGATGCCACGATCCAGCGCTGCATTAGGCCACCAACGAGCCCAAAAGCAGCGGCATGAGCTCATGGACGCCATATTTATAGCGCTATCGTCGACGGCGGCGTCTTTGCTCGGATGTGGTGCTCTTCGCTAAGAGCAGCCTCGCCTTCTGAGCCCACTGTCGCGCCAAGATTGGAGGCGGTGGCGGCCACGACGGTGATCAGAGCAAGCGCCTTGGCCTCGCTCACTTCCCAATCGTTGCAGCGCCAGCCAACACAAGCCGGTCTTCTTCCAGCGCCTCCGTCTCCGCGCCAGACCTCTGGTCTCCCGGCGTCAACCCTCTCGGCGGCACCATGGACTTCTCCAAGCGCATGCGGGACCTCGTCCTCCCGCCGTCGCCGCCGACGATCCGGCCGGCCAGCAGCTCGACCGCGAGTAGCTCGTCGCCGATCGTCGTCGGCGCGCCGGCGGTCGCGAACGTCATGGAGCTGAACGAGCGCCGTGGCGTGCGCCGAGCCAACATCAACGAAGGCGCCGTCGAGCCTGGAGAGCTGGACCTGGGCTCGCACGCGCGCGTGCCCAAGAACAGCCAGACGCGCGCCGTGATCGCCAAGGCGCTCAAGTCGCACTACCTGTTCACGGCGCTGGACCAGGCCGAGCTGGACGAGATGATCGACGTGATGGCCATGACGACCGTGCAGGCCGGCGAGACCGTGATCGCGCAGGGCACGGCCGGCAACTGCTTCTACGTGCTCGAGAGCGGCCACTGCGACATCCTCGTGGACGACGCGCTGGTTGGCAAGTACGCCAACGGCGACGCGTTCGGCGAGCTCGCGCTGCTGTACAACTGCCCGCGCGCGGCCACGATCCGCGCGACGACGGGCTGCATCCTCTGGTCGGTCGAGCGCACGACGTTCCGCAAGGTCATGGCGACGACGGCGTCCGCGACGCAGCTCGCGCGCGTCAACTTCCTCAAGAACGTCGAGCTGCTGCAGCGGCTGAGCGACCACCAGCTGCAGAAGGTGGCGGCGGCGCTCAAGCTGCAGCGCTTCGGCGACGGCGAGTACATCATCCGGCAGGGCGAGGTCGGCAACACGTTCTACATCATCGTGGAGGGCAAGGTGCGGTGCACGTCCCGCGGCGGCGACGCGGCCGACAAAGAGCTCATGATGCTGCACCGAGGCAACTACTTTGGCGAGATGGCGCTCATGCTGAACGAGCCGCGGCAGGCCAACTGCATCGCCGTCGGCGCCGTGGATTGCTACGTCATGGACCGCGGGCAGTTCACCAACCTGCTCGGCCCGCTGCGGTCGCTCATCGACCGCCAGATGCGCATTCGCGTGCTGCGCAGTGTGCCGCTGCTAGCGTCGCTGTCGGACGACGAGCTCGACATCCTGGCGCACGCGCTCAACGTCGTGTGCTTCGAGGACCAGAGCGTCGTCATCAAGGAGGGCGACGCCGGAGACACGTTCTACATGATCTCGGACGGCAGGGTGAGCGTGCGCAAGGCGGGCTTTGAGATCATGCAGCTGCGCTCCGGCGAGTTCTTCGGCGAGCGCGCGCTGCTGGCCAACGAGCCGCGAGCCGCCGACTGCGTCGCGCTCGGCCGCGTCGAGTGCCTCACACTACAGCGCGACGCGTTCGAGAAACTGCTGGGCAAGCTGGACCACATCATGGCGCGCGAGATGCAGCGCCAGCAGCTCGTGCAGCAGGCCGTGCTCCACTCGGCGTCGCCGGTCGGCAAGCAGCCCGCGGCGGCCAAGAAGTTCCAGTTCAAGGACCTGGACAAGGTCCGCACCATCGGCACGGGCACGTTCGGGCGCGTCATCCTCGTGCGCCACCGGCCGACGAACCAGGCGTTCGCGCTCAAGTGCATGCAGAAGGCCAACATCGTCGAGACGCAGCAGCAGAAGAACGTGCTGTACGAGAAGGGCATCATCTCCGAGTGCGACCACCCGTTCGTGCTCAAGCTCTTCGAGACGTTCGCGGACGCCAACCAGCTCTACATGCTCTTCGAGCTCGTGCAGGGCGGCGAGCTCTGGAGTCTGCTCTATGAAAAGTCCTTCAAGGTGGCCAAGGGCGTGTGCGGCGCCTTCGACCTGCCGGTCGCGCGCTTCTACGCAGCCACGGTCGCCGAGGCGCTGCGCTACCTGCAGAAGATGAACGTGGCGTACCGCGACCTCAAGCCCGAGAACCTTGTGCTAGACAGCGCTGGGTACCTCAAGGTCGTTGACTTTGGCTTCGCCAAGCACGTGCCGTACCACCGCAACGGCGTTCTCTACGAGCGGTCGTTCACGCTCTGCGGCACGCCCGAGTACCTCGCGCCCGAGCTCGTGCTGAACAAGGGCCACGGCAAGGCGGTGGACCACTGGGCCCTCGGCTGCCTGCTCTACGAGCTCATCTCGGGCCGCACTCCGTTCCAGCACAACGACCAGAACAAAATCTTCGAGAAGATCCTGCAGGGCCGCGGACAGGTCAAGTTCCACCCAAAGTTCGACCCGGACGCCAAGGACCTCGTGCTCAAGCTGCTCGAGCCCAACCCGGCGCTGCGCATCGGGTCGCTGGCCGGCGGCATGCAGGAGGTGTTGAGCCACCCGTTCTTCACCAACGCCAAGTTCGACTGGGCCGCGCTCACCAAGAAGACCATGAAGGCGCCGTACGTCCCGACCATCAAGGACCCGTTCGACGCCGCCAACTTCGACACGTACGCCGAGGACGCCGGTGTTCGCGCGTTCCACGGCAAGGACGCGTTCGAGGGCTTCTAAGCAGGTGAGGAACCGACACGGATCTCTCGCGGTCGTCTAGACTGATTCACTATATGAACTCTAACTTAGGCATGTACTTCTGAAGTATAGCCGCCACTGCCTTTCGCGGTGAATAGACATCAATCGATACCGATGCTCCTGTACTCGATTGATTTTAAGCTTTTCCAGGTCGGAGACGGGCCGAGCCGTCGGTTGAGCTTGGGTTTTTGCCTCCGGAACGCTGACAAGCTTGCAGATACGCTCGAAAGTCGGCGGGGAACACTCGATCGCGAAGTCCGGTCGTCTCCAGTGGAGTCTGGCCGTTGTTGTTTGTGGGTTCCTGTGAGCGAGACGCAGTTACAACAACAAGTTACGCGAAGTCAGTCCCCTAACCAATACGAAACCACACGATGGCAGCTAACTTCTTCTTCTTCGCCTTCTTCCATTGCGTCTTCCAGGATCGACGAGTTTTGAGCCTTTCATCATCAAGGAAAGTTAGTACCAAGACACCCGAGATTGTCGACCCAGCACTCACATTGCAGAACGCGTAGCTATAGTGGAGAGCAGTGTTACCGGCTTGGTCCGCGTCTCGGAGGCGTTTCGAGCTCATCTGGCTATACAAAAGCGCCTCCAGCAATTGCTCGTCATCGATCGCGGCAGCAATCATGATCGGAGTTATTCCCCATTTGTCGGTGGCGTCAGGATCTGCTCCGGCACGAAGGAGCAGCAACACGAGCTGCAAGTACCGATCACGGATCGGGTCTCTTCTCATTGAACGCGGTTTCGGCTGGCGTGACGGCTGCACCGAGTTGAAGTATCCTTGGATCTGCGTGGCAGGCAATGAGTACTCAATGTGAGAACACGTTGTCACACCCGTACTTCCTGAGCTGAGAAATGTAGGTCGTACTGCCAGATGAAGCGGGGTCCGCATAGTTTGCACCGTCGTCTCCGATACAAACGAGTTGTCAGGTACAGCACCAGTTGACCTCTCGGCCTTTGCTGACCGCACTAGGTGCTGTTTAAGGCTGCCAACGTTACCACGGTAGTACAGACTCCATTTGTTCTGCTTTACACGCATTCACATCAAGCCCAATGTCAGTGAGCAAGTGGTCTTCTCACGGCACTAGACCCATTCACAACGCGATGCACGTACGACGAGTAATTGCCTTGTCTGCTCGTTTCGCGCCACTTCGATCGGTTTCCGCCCTCGATTATCGCCAGCATCGGACAAGCTCCCGACTCCTTCTTCCCACGAAAGCAAGTAGCAAATGATCTCCGAGTTACCTTGGAGAGCTGCGTAGCACATGCCAGTCAGCACTGTTTTGGCCGCCAACAATTACGCGTAATGCACACTTTACCAGCCAAATGCAGGCCGTTTCGCCCATTGTTGTCCACCGCTGTCATGTTGCAGCCTGCTTTCGCCAGCGTTCCCAACGCGCCGACGTTGTTTGATCGGCAGGCGAGATGAAGTGGAGTGTTTCCTTTGCGGTCTTGAGTATCAACAGCAGCCCCGTACCGGCACAAGACTCTAATCATCTCTTCTCCACTGCCATTGTCTCCTCGATGTCTTGGTTTGGCGGCGAGGTGCAATGGAGTCCTGCCTTTCAGGCTCTTTGTGTCAATAAACACGGAGTGCGGTGGATCCAAAAGCAACCTAGCGATCTCGATGTGATGTTCGGTCCCTTCATCCGCGCACACCTGCACCGCAATGAAGCAACCAGTCGTCACTAAGACTGTATATCTGTCAGCGACCGAGAGAGCCAAAACTCACGTGAAGCGCTGTCCACCCGTTGGAATCGCTCACGGCTGGGCTCACACCTTGATGGAGGAGTAACTCGGCGGACTGCAAATGCCCGTACTTCGCAGCATCAAGCAGAAGCATCGTCCAGTTCCCGTCTCGCACTCCAGCTTGGACTCGCTCTAGCTCAACGCGGGCGAGAACGCCTAATCCGAGATCCCAGTCTGATCTACTCTCGCAGTCTGTAGCACCTCGTTGTTGTGCGTAATATACTCGAGCGTCTCGGTGCTCTAGTTGATGGAGAATAATGTCCTGGATGTGTTTCAGGCGGTTGAGACGAAGCAGGGCGCTCACATCCTGCTGCTGAATCTGAAGCCCGCGACTAAAGTACCACTTGATGGCGTGAATATTGCCGACTTCGACCGCGATGTGAAGAGGCATATTGCCGTCCACGTCTACAGCATCATTCCCATGAGATGGTTGTCAAACTGTCTGTGATATAGAATGCTGACACGTACCTCGAGCGCACACGATGTCGCTTTTCGCTCGAATCACTTCCGTAAAATGCGGATCGTCCTCAAAGATAAGGCGTTTTGAAGCTGCCGCCATCTGCAATAGTGATTGTGTTAGTCTCTGCTTCTGACCTAAGTGAAGCGCCTGCTAAAACTGGAGGACTCGCACATAATGGAGAATCGATCGCTTGTCACGATCCAGGCAGCGGCAAATTGCCTCCCAGTCGTGCTGCTTGACTTCGATAGACTTGTGGGTTAGTTCCTTCACCGATGGAGGCACCCACTCCCGTTTCCTCGTGTCGCTCTTTGATATCAACCTGCAGTAGAAGCCACTGATCTAGTGACAATGATCTTTCTCAATCGACGCAGATGCAAGAGCGTACTTCTCGACGACTTTCTGCTCCTGCATGATCGCCTCGATCCGATTTGCCAGCTGCCTCTCGTTGTAGCTGTTGATATGATCGAACACTGCGCTCTGGATGGCGCGGTTGGTACATAGTGAGCCGTAGTGGTACACAGTGCGCTGGTCGGAGTCTCGAATGCCGAGAACTTCGTTTGGAGAAAGCTCGCTCAGTATCTCTTCTAGCCGAGTGGCATCCCGCACCAACACACAATGGAACAGCTCGATATCGCTAGTTTTTGGGAGGCAGAATCGAGTGCTTGCGACCTGTGGACTATTGCTGTTGGGCCGACGACATTAGTGACAAAAGAGACCCCGATGTGAGCAAGGGTTTGAGCGTACCGTGGCATCGACTGAGCATTCTTGCCACTGTTATCCCCGTACAACGCATCCATTTCGTGGCCACCTTCGTCGTCGCTTTCGTTTGCATTGTTGGTATTGTGTAGTTGCCCCTCGCCTTCACTGCTGTCCTCGAAAAGGTCATCTTCCTCCGCATCAACTGCTTTGTCCTGCGATTGCTCGCCCGGTTTATCACTCTCGGCTTCGCCAGCTTTCTTGGCGGAGTCCGGATCGTTCAATTCAAGTGGTTGGGTAGATTCCGACTGCTCTGCATCCAATCCGAGCTTCAACTCCGTCGATGATTGCGATTGCTGTCCTGACTTGGCATCAGCTTCTTCCTTCACGACGCGTGAGGCGTCAGTGTTGATACTCTCACTCGCAACCTGCGTCCTGCTATTGCCTAGCTCATCTGATGTAGCACTAACGTGATGAGGGGATTCCGGCGTGAGTTGGGAACTGGAGATCGTCGGGGCTGATACGTCAACTGTTGGTTGCGTCGCTGCAAATGCCGCTAGCGGAGACAGCGCCGCTCTTGGGCGTGTATTGAAGGAGGAGGCACCTTCACTTTCCCTCGCTGCAAACGCTTCCAACCTTTTCACCTGCCTGCTTTCGATCTCCATATTAGTCACAACCCCCAACGAGTGAGTGAACAGGCGTCTGTAGGGAGCATGTCGTGAATAGGCGGACGCGTCCGCTGGCGATCCAGCCCACGCGCCGCTTCACACACTACTTGAGCACCAAGGACACAAACGAAGGCACCAAGTCCATGATGAAGAAGACGGGCAGCTTGCCTTCCTCACCGAAGAGGATCGCGAGCCGAACGGCTCCTGCGGACACCACAACGTCGGCTAAGCAGAGCGAGAACGTGTTGGTCGAGCAGTTCCGGCGTGACTTCGCGGTGGCACTCAAGTCTGCGCTTGACAAGAGTGCGGTGGCGTCAAGCCCCAAGCAGGAGATCGCGTACTATGGCGCGATTGCAGAGAGGCTCGTTCAGGTTGGCGGTCGCCTCGAGCGACTCGCGGAGGACCAAATGGTCCTGGCGGACAAGGCCGAACTGCTGCTAGAGTTCGGAGACAAGTTGTACAAAGCACAGGAGTACCGCGCGGCGTCCTCGTTCTTCTACGAGCGAGTCATCCAGCTGCTTGGTATTCACCCAGGAGAGCAGTTCGACCCGGACATCGGCACTCCCTCACTGCCGAGTAACAGGAGTGGTCAGCTTTATGTGCGATGCGCATTTGGCCTCGCGTCATGCACGCTTCGAGCGGAGTGCTGCCGCGACCAGTACGTCCGCCACCCCGGTACACTTGAGCGAATGATCGGTGCACTGGGAATGTTGCGGCAGGGGATGGAGGTGGCGGTCAGTCTCGAGAAGAAACACAGCGGTCAGTTCGCCTGGCTTATCGTTAACGGCTCTCTATCAGTCTTCTCGACAGCCAAGCCATTGGTGGAGTTGGGTTTTCCAAGCGAAGTGGTCGGGTACCTCAAGTGGTGCCTGGTCGCGCTAGAATCTGTAGTCGCGCTGTCCACCGTCAAATACGTTCTCTGGAAGCTGCAGCTGTGCACGGCGATCTGTGAATGCTACGAAGCTATGGCACTCAAAGACCCTCCTCGCGGAGAACAGCTTACCAAGGCAGCGCTATCGTGCGCAGAGTACGCAGTCTCAGTCGTGCAGCAGCTGCGCAAGGAAGAAGAGCTGGATCTGCCTCTTCCAGTTCACGTCCAGCAGATCCTGGACCGTGCGCAAAACACGGCATCGATGCTCGTGGTGCGTGCAAAGTCAAGCACAAATCAAGAAATCCTATCCAGAGCTGCACTGGAAGCGGCATTTCACAAGCCTGCCGATCGAATTCGGGCTGCTATGGCTATCATAAATAAGATCACAAGCGCCGAGAAGCTCGCGCAGAGCCCACATCTGTTTCTCGCGCCATACTCTCAGGAGCATGAAGGCACCGTGGCGGAGCTTCTGCTGATTGTTATCGATTCAGTGCGACCGCTTCTTCAAGAACTGGAGTCTCAAGGTGTTGCCGCTGCCGAGATCAGCCTGAGCACCGTGTTTCCTTTGGAGTTTCACCTCCTCGCCGTGAGGTTCTGCTATTGCCTTGGGAAATCCCAGGCTCAAGAGCTCAAGATGCTGCTGGCCTCCATTCGCATGCGCATCAACGACTGCACACGGCAACAACTTCCGGAGAAAGATGCGACTGGGATGCAATGTCTTGTTTCCGTCATTGATGCGATGGACGGCATGCGGCAGAGCCTTGAGTCTGTCAAAGCGGTTGAAGCGGCCGAAAACGCCGAAACCAAGAAAGTTCAACCAACTATATTGGCAACCGGAAAGCCCCTTCCATCTGAAGCGAGTTTGAAAGCGCTCGTGATCGCACTGAAGAGCTGCATTCACTCTGATTGTGGCGAACTCTGTCGCTTTAATCGGGATCTGCTGATCGCTGCAGCACTGACGCTATGGCGAGACGCGATGTCGCCTCTTCTTGAGTCGCTCGAGTTATTGGATGCACGTGAGCTTCCTGTGTCGTCAGTGAAACTATTGAGCACGGCCCTTGAAACCATTCACTTGGTGTTCACTGCGACCGACTTCGAAGATGCACTTCTTCACGGCCAAGTGGCGCTCAGTTGTGGCACGCTTTTCTTGACAACGAAAAGCCCGCCCCGCGCAGCTGGAGTCGCGCGGAGAGCACTCGAGCGTATCAACGAGTATCGCGAGGAGCTTTCTCTTCATCAAGCGTTTCCTGCTGCCATGATGAACCAATTGGGGATCAAGCCCGATCAGCGGAGCCTTTCGGACGCCACACTGTCCTTTGACATGTTCTCGATCGTCCCTCCGAAAGGCAGATCCACCAGTCAAGCTGCTGACGGCACCAGCAAAGCAGGCAATGACGATGTAGGGGTTCCAGGAACCGGAGCCCAGTTTGGTCGCCTTCACCAAGACTTGTGCTGCGTCCAAGTGGACTTGATACTCCTGCTCTATCGAGCTGAATTACAAGATGCCAGCGTCACGAACGCGTTATCACCGCTAAGTTTGAGCACGGACCACGGAATCAAAAGCAACGACGAACAGAGCAAGCACTTGCTGGAGACGGAGTCTAGATTGGTCTCAGACTGTTGCCAGAACGGCTACATGAAGGCGCTTCTTTTGATCCAGAGACTCTACCTCCCGCTCACAACAACAGAAGAGCGTCAGAAAATTGCTGGCGAGTGCTTGAAGGCACTACGGCGCGTTGAAATCCAAGAGCGAGACCTTCAGCAAAGAGCAGCCAAGTTCTCGACGCCACTCGGAGCGAAATCCCAACCTACGACTGTGCCTGTTGCTCCGATTGTGATCACTCGCTCGAGCTCTGCGGTTACACTCCAGATTGTGGAGTTTCTTTCGGCAATACCTGTCCATCGCAGGCGTCCAGTTCACTATTACATGGTCTACGCCAAGCTGTCGGGGGTGGGGACCGCAGTCTCGCTGAACAACAATCAGCTCCCTGGTACCGCGAGGCCAATATACCCGGCTCGCAGTACTACTGCCACGATTTACGGTTTGACACCGAACGAAAGCTATGTGTTTGCTGTTGCTGCCTTTGACGACCAATGCGCGTTGATTCAAGGTATCGGAGAGACGTCCGAGCCAGTCATCGCACTAAATCCACTGCCGCTTCCCCTCTGTTACGGGTACCTGGCGCAAGCGTGTCATGAGCTGCAACTCGCTGAACGAGCCAAACAGGCAGCAAGATATCTGCTGGATATTATCGTATCTACGACGCATACGCGTCGGCCATCATGGAGAGCAAGCCCGTTCTACCGCGAGGCCCTGCAGCGCGATGTTGTATCGAGGCTTCCGACTCCCATCCTTGACAAGTGTGCAGCCGCGATGGAGATATTATGCGATGCAGAGGCTGGAGATCCCGAGTTGGACGGACTGCTGGTTGCTAGCGAACCTGATGCTCACTCGCTATTGAGCGAGCACGTCTCAGTCTTGGAATCCGCGCGGCGGATCTCAATTGGAGTGGAGATCGCATCTGCGGCGGGGAATCGAGCGATGGTAAACCGATTATGCTTCAAAGGCTATCAAGTTCTTCTCCCTCTGCTCCATTTAGTTGGCGGGTGCGGTGGGTTGGCGTATCCAGCTCTAATGACGTTCCACCAGGTACACATAGGTGTTAGCGAGGTGGTTGTAGCGTGACTGAATACTAACTACTGTAGCCCTCTTGGCCGTGCGTGCTTACCAACCAGGGACTAGTGACTGCTGTCGAGGGCGATTCATGGGGCTTGGAAACTCGAAACCTGAACGCTCGATTCGGGTTCGAACTTTTCCGCATCTCAGTACTGCAGACCAACCGCGATATGCTGAAAGTGACGATTCCTCTTGTCGCCCCGTGTCCAACTGGCTCAAACTCAAGTGTTCTCTCTCGCGAGCTATCTCCAGAACTACTAGGGCTAGATGAAGTGCTTGCGCTACATAAACTGGTCGAGAGTGGCAGTTTTGGGAGCCAAACAACGAACGATTCTCCACCGCAATCGTCATCCTCAGCTCCTCCAGGAAAGAGTGCTCCACCGGCATCAAAGGGCTCAGGAACTCCGAACCAAACACCAAGAGCAGCAATCAGTCTTGAAGATGGGAATGCGTCTGGTGTACCGCAACTCCCGACGATTCGCGAGGTGCTTGAGTCCGTCAGTTTTGATGCACCAAAAGCGTTCAAGATGTTGGAAGCATATGCACACTCTGACATGCGCACCGTTGAAGTGTTTTGCAAGATCGCGAGCGCAGCACTCAACGCCTCTACTCCTGGCAATTTAGGCCTTCTTCTCTCGTCAATCAAGATATCGGGAGATTTCAGCAATGACTTTCGGACACTGCTGGTATCGGTTGGAGGAGGAACTCTGCTGCCGGATGAGGCGTCCCCACCAGACTATCACGCCTCCCAACCAACTGACCCTCCGATATCGGCGAGAGCGCAGGCTGTGCCAGACAAAGCTGAGCCGAAAGTCAGAATGGATGGCTTCGCAACAGATACAACCGCACCGGCATCGCTCGACGACATGTATCTCTTCCACTGGTGCGGCGAGCTCTTCTTCCTGAAGGCGATCATCACGGTAAGATCTGCATTTCTGCTTGATGTGTACGATCTCCCACCGATTGACGCGAATGTACTCGTGTGATGGCATCGCATCCGTTGCAGTCCCGAAAGATCGCGGAGCGTCGTCCTCGGTCATGCACGTCATTCACTGACGTTAACCACGGTCCAATCACGGAAGACAACATCCACGATCTTCTACGCGGCGACGCGCCAGTACATCGACCTCCGACACTGAACCAACTGGTTGAGCAAGGCTTGCCAGATGAAGCTACTGCGGAGACGACAGGCGAAGGGAGCGAGCACAGCTCATCTACTCCGCAAGATGTATCGGGCCAAGACCAGTTTGGTGAGCTTTTGGATACCTATCTGGAGCAAACAGCAGCGTCCTGTCGGTTGTTTCATCGCGGGCAAAGCTGGCAGAGCCTCCAGGCAGCCGCACAACACTTGTGGAACACTGTCTTGTGCGCGTGGGTCCCGCCTAGTGAGATCGCCGTGTCCGAATCGAGGTTATCAGATCTGGAGCACTGTGTGGAAGTTCTCCTCGACATGATCGAATTGTCTACAGCGACAAGCAGATATGAGTCACTTCTCGGTAGCCACGCTTCGCCTGGCCAGCTCGCAGACGATCAAGCAGCGTCGACCATTATGGTCTCGGCGGCAATGGGGAAGCTGCGAGTCAAGGACGTGTGGCTGTCGGGCCTCATCACATACACTACCCAGTCGTTCGCTTGCGCTCGCAGCTGGGAGCGCATTGTCCGCTTGGGCCAGCGCTACTATAACTACTGCGGGTCGACAAGAGAAGGCAGCCGCTTCGCTGAGACCACCTTCCCCATCCTCGTGCACGCCCAAACGCAAATTCTGAAGCGCCAAGACGCAGTATTGGCAGCGGCACAAGCTGAACGGACCGCGTTTGTCGCTGCGTTCCATGAGCAAGAGGCAAAACGAAAGAAAAAGAAGTCGCGCTTGGTGGTCGAGGAGGTAGCAACGCCCGAGGAGCTCGCTTTCCGCGCGCGTGACTCTGAGATGGAGGGAACTATTCAAGCTCTGACTCAGACCAGGGATCGCGAGCGCTCTGAGCTTCATCATTTGACTTTAATTCATGAGGGCCTTCAGAAGTCTAGAAACAAGTGCGAGCAAGCGCTTGACCACTGCCGCGAGCTAGTGGCTCAATACCGCCGCAGCACCGGACACCAAACGGGAAAGGAAACGTCGATCGAAGAGCTCAGCGTACTCCGACGACAAGTCATTAGTTCGTTCATTCGCTGCGTTACGAGCTGTCGCCAAAAGCGCCAAAAGCGACTAACGTGTCAAGCGTTACAGGAGCTTGGCGACTTTCATCTCGCGTGCGAAAACGTGTCAGAAGCCGCCAAATACTGGCTTGAAGCGATCGACAACGCCTTCTCGACACTTCGCATCATGAACTCGTGGCGTCAGGTGATCTCCATCGATCTCGATGACGACGCGAACATCAACGGCGATGCGAACGCGACCAAGATAGTGGGAGACGAGCTCTGGGTTGCGCTTCAAAGCTGCGCTGCACTCGGGAAACTCATTCTCCAAACGGAAAGTCGCGACACTCATCAAGCCGTCGAGTACGCACTGATGGCTGCCACGATCTTCGCGCGGCTGTACGCGTGTGCGATGCCCCACCCGTCAAAACCGTTCCTTTATGGGAGCTACTCGGTAATCGATCAGCTCTGGCCAGGACGCGATTTGCTCCAGGATTCGGAGAGTGTATCGGCGTTCACTGTTGTTTCTGCACTCGTCTGCTCGCAAGAGACGCTACTGCAGTACGAAGCTGAGCACGCGGTCACTGCCATGCCAGTCATTGCTGGGTACGAGTACCTCGCGTCGACTTGCTTGGATGACACGGCTCACGTCGCAAATGCTCTTCGCCTGCGCGTGACGGCGTTGGCATATGCCGGCCGCTTCCGAGAAGCGTTTGCGCTACTCCCTAGGCTCTTCTTTGGAAGCTCTGCGCTTAGCTCAACCGAAAACAGTGAGGAAGTGCCTGTGTTTCGCGGAAACCGAGGTTTGCAGGACCCAGGAAACGCTGCAGCGCTCTCGTGGCTCACCTCGCTTAGCGTGCCCAAGCTTGCAGCCGATCTCAAGAATCGCTGCCGCTTTCACGGACCACTTGTTCGCCAGATTGTGATGGCATTGCTGCGTCTTGCGGTAGCAGTAGCAGTCTTGAAAGCGCATCCGGATGCACAGACTCTTGCTGTGCGTACTTCGACGCAGAACATGGCAAAGGACGTACTTGCAATCTTAAATGACAGCAATGGCGAGCAAAGCAGCGAGTTAACAGCCGAGGAGCATGAGACAGCGGCACTCACGGGCCAAATGGACGACGCATGGGACGCAATTGAGCTTCTTCAGCTGCGCTGCGATGTTATGCTTCAAGAAGGTCGCCTTCTGTTTGCGAGTGGAAAGTGGAACGCAGCGCTGGAGTTGTCGGAGCGCACTATCAATGAACTTACTGGTGTCAATGTCCGCCTGAGCCAAGCAACTCCATCATCGACAGGAGCGACCGCGTCTTTGGATCACGAGCTAAAGTACTCGTCGGTCTCCCAGCGCGCAACTTTAGTGGGCAAATGCTGTCGTCTTGGAATTGCTTGCCACGTTGCTCGCGGTGACACGCATGGAGCGATTGCTCTGGCGAACAGAGCTATTCACGAAGCTCAAGAAGCCGGCGAGAAGTTACTAAGTCACGAACTCGAGTTGCAGAAAGCTCAAGCAATGGTGTGTCTGGGAATGCAAGATGAAGCGGAGGATATTCTCGCACGTCTCAGCAGTTGCATGGCCCAGGAGTACGCCGACGATTCGGCTCTTTACGCGCGAGTGCTTCACACAATTGGAGCAGTGGTACGCTCAAAAGCGGCGTTCAGTGCAAACCCAGAGCTGCTGAACGATGTCTGTCGCCATCTGACAGCAGCCAAACTCAAACTGGATCGCCTTCTGCGCGCTGAAGGCTGGGTTGGAGTTCCAGGCATCGAAGGCAACGAGATCGACTCGGTTCGTGGCAAGACCCGCGACAAGTTCTTGAATCTGTATTACCCCGCGCTGCCCGCTTTTGTCCAGGTGAGCGCGGATCTAGCATGGGCGCTAGCAGAATGTCCAGTTGCCAGTGACGCCGGTCAAGACGAACGTGAAGAACTGGGTCCTGCGTTTCGAGGAGAGCAGGTTCTCACATTAGTGCGTCACGCACTGCTCGTTTTCGACGAACTCCCGCTCCCACGCCACGCGTCCGCCACCAAAGCGCAGCTGCTGCTCCTCCAAGGCTCGACGCTCAAGAAGAAGCTCCTTGCAAGGTTCTTAGCGAGTGACGGCACCGACGAAGCCGTAGAGGCACTACGCACGTCGTTTGCAGAGTGCGTAGACTCCTTGAAACTTGGCATTAGCGTCTCCATAGTGGACGGCGGACACGATCGGGCTCTGATCCGGCGCGCGCTCGTGCAGCTGGTCGAGCTCTATGTGACCGGCTTCTTCAAGTCGGACAGGGACGAGCACGTCCACGCTGCCTTTCACTATCTGCGTCTTGCTGTACGAGTATGCGAGCAAGAGTCCACGCTCTTTGACTCGGTTGAGCTCCAGCGCACGAGCGAGTCTTTGAACACCAGTAGCCTGACGGCAGAGCAGCAATTGCCGAGCTTCATCACCGACGCGATCGGCAAGGTTGCAATGGCAAACTCGCTCGAAGCAGGCGACTTCAGTGTAGAGCCATCACGTTCAGCAGCCGCTACGACGCCAGCTCCACCACCAGACGCGGCGAAGAAAACCCCAGCTGGAACAACCGCAGCTTCAGGTTCTCGACCGCCGTCCTCGTCTTTCGATCCAGCCCACGCCATCAACTACTTCGTGCGGTCTCTGCGCGAGCAAAATGCGTTTCCTACGGGCAACGCCATCCTGCGCGAGACCACGCTTCGCCTCCATACGTTTCTTGCCCAGGCACACCCAACGTACGCCAAGCTGTGCTGTCTCGCGGAGCTCCCGCAGGTGCCTCCACTCGCGCCAGAGACCCAACCAGGCCTTGTGTGTACTCACTGGGGCCAGGACATGACGCCAGGCGTGAGCTTTACCACGGACAAGCCCTCGCTTAGGTCGAACATGACGCTTTTCTTCACGCTCGGTACGACCAAGATCGACATGACAGAAGGCGCCATGTCAGCAGAGAATGCAGACGCCGCCTTCCAACGCATGGAGCGGTTCGTGACGACCCCTTTTCTCAGCAAACGCGCGTACTTGCCTGCTGCAGTGATCAACGAAGCTCGAATGGCCATCAGTCACTTGCGTGTTGACATGGAGGACGAACAGTCGGTGGTGATCGACAAAGCCGCCTTCCCGGCGAGGTTCCGATCGGTCTTGCGCCGCCTCCAACTTCTCTTTCGCAAGCCGAAGCCTTCAAGAGGTGGCGAGGATGACAGTGAGACCATGTCTGACGATGAGGTTCGCGACGTGTTTGGAAATGCCATCCGTTTGCCACCAACCTTGGAAGCGGTGCGAGCGCTGGAAAACATCTTCACCATCACCAAAGCGGTCAGTGCGGCGGAGAACACACTCTGCTACTTTCTTCGAGATCTGCTCGACTGACGAGAGGTAACACAAGACTCAAACTCGTCATCTAAATGGATTAATCCCCGCAAGTCGTAGACGATGCGGCTTCTGCACTTGCCTAGTCATCAGCGTCCGTTGGAGGCGACATCTTCTTGCGGTAGAACTCGTTGAAATCAAATCGCGACACCAAAAACGGGAGGCTCTGCGACCCGCTGACTCGTCAATAGCACCAGGGTGATTCGAAAAGAGACTCGTTAGTGAGGCCTGCCGTTGAAGCAGCTCCACCTTGAACGCATAGGCTTGTTCGCACGTACCCAGCGGGGCGCTCCTTCACCATGTCTAGCAGCGTCACAAAGCGCTCGTTGAAGTCGTTGGCGATCTCATCGATCTGCAAACTCAGCTTGGACGTCGGCCCAAACACATCGCGCTGCTGCGCGCGTTCATACTCATCGCGATCGGACGTCCCCCACGAGCCCTGAAAAGCACACAATACAGCAAGTTAGCACCTCCCCCGTCGCTTGCATTCGAAACTGAGATGTAGGTAGTATCACAAACAAAGCGGCACCTCAAGAGTTCGCCGCTCGATTGCTTGTTGCCGAAGCTTGGCTTCGTGCACTTCCTTCAGCGACGTCGTGTACAAATGCTCTTGGGTCTTGCAGAACTTGATGATAGTCGTGAAGATGAGCTTCAGCTGCTTCATCACCTCGCGAGACTCCCGCGTCATGAAACCCTAGAGGAGAGCGAGACAAGCCATCAACTCAGACTCAAGACAACAGTTGAACACGGAGAGCTCGGGGACGGACATTCTGTCGGATCGACGCAATGTACACGCGGTGGCTCTCGATGAGCTCGTCCAGGTCCTTCGCCGAGTTGACACTCTTGACGAGCGTGTGCCACGCCGTTTCCAGAACCTGCGTAACAATGAGGCAAGATTAGCCGATGCAAGCGCATCATGTGCACGCTTCGACCAATGAAGCATACCTCAAACATCATATAGTTGAGAAGGTTGGCCGTGAAGTGGATCATTTCAGAGCGAAGCAGCTGGCAACGGTGGATGACGGCATGGAAACCTGGAAGTCGACCCTGCGTGAGCAGTATTGATCACGAGTCGTTGTTTCGTAAGTATATGGAGTTCTGACGACGGCAATCAATCCGACGCAGACGTACCTGGATCATGTGGCCGAGATTCATATCCTTGCTCCAGCTACCCGACAGTGAGTACTCGACGCGCTTGAGCCGCCACAGAAAATCGAAAATCTTCTGGTACTCGAGGATTGCATCGTCGTTGATGACGCTGTTGATCGGAGCGTCGAGGCGGTAGTGAAGGCAAAAGATGTCCCAGCCACTGTCGGCTGCATGTAACAGCGAAATGTCCAGTGTTAGTGCCTGCCTTGACTCGATTGAGATCACCGTATAGAGGAGCAGCAGCGACTTTGGTCTATCGACTGTAACATACCGGAAGATGGCTCCAACAGCTCGACGTCAAGGCGTTTCAGCACTTCCTGGGACTACAAGGTGCAGGTTAGTACTCGATGACATCATTGAATCGTCAGAGAACACATCGTACCTCATACTTTGCGTTCGACGCGTTCAAGGCAGTCTCGAGGACATTGGTGAGCGTGTGACGATACACGCTGGCTCCTCGCTTAGATAGCTCCGGACCCAGTAAGTCCATCAAATACTGGATAAAGTCTCCCTGCAAAGCCAATAATGCCACGTGAGCTAGAGCGTAGAATCTTCCTGCAACAGCGACGCTCACCTGGCCAAGAAGAAGAAACCGCTTCAACGCTCGCAGGTGCTCCAGCAACGTGTACTTGTCCATGAGTAACCGCGTCAGGTACTCATTCGTGGAATTGGACGCCGCCTCGATCATCTCTTCAAGCTGAACAAGCTCTGAGAAGTGTCCGCCATTCGCATCCGGCGTCGCGGACCTCGCGACAAGATGCTCGTGCTCGGTCTTCATCACCCACTACCAAAATGCCGTGACATACATTAGCGCACGCTCTGTGTTCGCGCGAAGGAAACGAGGAGACTCACATCAGCGTTGCCGCAGCATTGCCGGATAAAGTTGATGCTCTTGCCGACGATCAAAATCTTCTTCGCCAGGTCACTGCCCACATCGAGTTGATAGCGCGTCAGTGTCTGCGTCGTTGAGTTGATCAATCGACGAGTGAGCGAGCTTACATCGGAATAAATGTTGGCAGCATCTTCATGTTCAGCGTGTACTTCTTCGCCCAAAGATCATTGTTCCCAACGGTCGGGTCGGAGACCACGAAGAACTCGGCCTGGGCCACAGTGCAGTTTGTCAGTGCTTGGCGACAATTGGCGAAGCATCAAGCGTTGCGTAACAAGGGGAACGCATGCAGTACGTACGTGAGTGTCTTCCAGTTCTCCTTCGAACACCCAGTGCTTGATCATTCGAAAAATGGGCGACGCAACTCGCTTCATGACGCTGCCGACAAATTGTGCAACCGATGGATCCCCATGTAGAAGATGCGAGTGGATGCCGGAGGCTAAAGCCCCTCCGCGAAGTCCATCGACACTGACCATTCGCAATAAACACCGTGTTAGAGTCACCATTCGATGCTCATCCAACACGACGACGGATAAACAGCAACCAACCTGTCGATGAGGCGCGTCATTAGACGCATCCGATCCAGTGGGTCTTGTGTCCAGACCAACAAATTCCGAAGCGTCAAAACGCTGAGACTGCCGTCGTTTCCGTCTCGCGACGACGCGTCTTCATCCACTTGCGCTGCCAGCACGGCAATCAATCGGAAATAATCAGCCAGCTCCGTGTTGAGCACGTGACAAAAGCTCTGCCCAACCTGTTGGTGCCACAAGAACACGCGTGAGCTACTTCCACGCACGCCAGAATTTACCACCATTTTGGTAACTCACGACGCCGAACGCCAAATCTTGGCGGTGCGAGTTGATGAAGGACGAGATCCTGCGGTAGAACCAGCCCAGCTCGCACAGCTTGAGAATGAGCTTGCGCATAGCTAGGCATGGCAACAGAATCCATGCACAAACACGGCTGTTAGCTTCCACGCACACATACACAAAATGCAACGGAGCGCGCAATGTGTACGCACGCGATGGAATGTGGTCGTCTTCGGCGACCTGGAACCTGTCTGCGATCGTATCGAAGTAGATATTGCGGGATTCGATGGCTTGGAGTGCGAACAGCACGTCCCGCAGGAGGACCTGCTCTTGAACGTCACGCGAAATTCTGTCGATATCCGGTGCGCGTAGGCTGGTTCCAACTGCGATGGAGCTACGCAAGCCTTCTTTGCGGTGCGACTTGAGCTTCGACTTGGAGGCGGAAGCGATGCCAACTGCAAACTTAAAAGAGTCCTCCAGCGTATCCAGGTCGGTTTGAGCTTTGGTAGCAGATGCGTTGCTGCCATACGCATGCCCGGCATCGAACGCTTTAGCCGGAACCTGGGTCGGCTCCTTCGCCAGTAAAGCATCAGCCATCGAAACATCTTCAGCTCCCGTCGCCAGTCGGAACCGGTCTCTGTTGACCGTAGCTGCAGCGCTCTCGCGCCGGAAGAGCGGGGCCGGAACGGAATCCATCAGACCAAGGAGCAGCATCAACGCTTCGCTGAAACGCCAACACGATGCGCCGACGAGGCGAGTGAGTGCCGACTACGAGCACACCGTTCGTCGGTACTACGTACGGCTTCTTGTCGACGTTCCGGTACCGCACAAAGCGCGAGTAGAGCTCGTTGAGCCGCGTGACGGCCTCGTTCGGCTTGTCATAGTACAGCGGCGAGTCCGTCGCGATCTTGCGCTTGATCTTCTCCAGCACCGCAAGCTGCGCGTTCCGTGGCAACAGCACATGCGTAAGGCGCCGCCGTCGCACACCACTACGCTCTATATAGAAAGTACACGCACCGCGTCGATGGAAACGGGGCCGACCGAGTCGTGGAGACGCACGACGGTGCGCCGCGTCGTGATGGCCGACGGCGACCCATGCACACTCAGCAGCAGCTTGTCCACGAGCAGGTTGATGTCCCGCGGGCTGCGCGCGCTGCGCCTCGTGGCCATCGACACGGCTGCAGCCGACGTCGTCGACAAGGCGGACCGCTCGCCAGGCTCTCTAGCCGCCGACCCCGGCGGCGAGGCCGCGCTCGTGTGGCGTCCGTGCCCGCGCGGCGATCGCGCGTCCGCCCGGCTGCTGTACGCGCGCAGCAGGTTCTCCCGCGCGGCGCCGGCGCGCTCGGGCATGCTCGCTCCGCGCTGCCGCTCCGGCGGAGGCGAGCTCGGCGACTGCGCGGCTACAGCGCCCGTCCTATCACCAGCGAGCGCGAGCAACCGCTCGCTGCCGTACGCGCGCGCGCCGGCGCCTCTGGCCGCGGCCTTGGCCCGCTCCGAGCGCCGCTTCAACCGCGCGGCCGCGTCCTCGTCCAGATCCATGCGCGCTTTCGTTTGTTTCGAGTCGCGCGCCAAATACGAAGGTGTACATTCTGTAAAGTTCGCTTAAAGTTCGTTTCGCCTTTCAATGCGAGCCAAAAACCGCACTTGGCGAGGTTGCCGCTCTCCCTTTTGCGGATTTTCTGTTGGCTCCCGACGCGCGCGGTCAGTCCTCAGAATCCAAAGGGAGCGAGCGCCTGTCCGGAGCGCAGCGGGTGTGCGTGCAGTGCACACATGGAGAACGTGACGGCCAAGATGGAGGACGTCAAGCTGGAGGAGGCGGCGGCGGCGGCGCCGGCCAAGAAGATGGCGCGCCGCGACCACCTCATCGAGCTCGAGCACGACGCGCAGGCTCGCTGGGCGGCGGCCAAGGTGTTCGAGGGCACGCCGGACCCGACGCGGCCCAAGTACTTGGTGACGTTCCCGTACCCGTACATGAACGGGTACCTGCACGTGGGCCACTTCTTCACGATGCTCAAGGTGGAGTTCGCGGGCCGGTACCACCGGCTCAAGGGCGAGAACGTCGTCTTCCCCTTCGGCCTGCACTGCACGGGCATGCCGATCCAGGCGGCGGCCAACAAGCTCAAGCACGAGCTCGAGACGTACGGCTGCCCGCCGGACTTTTCGCGCGACGAGGCGAAGGCGGCGGCGGCGGCGGCTCCCGCGGCCGCCAAGTCGGTCGAGGGATCGGAGAACAAGGCCAAGGGCAAGAAGTCCAAGGCCGCGGCCAAGACGGGCGGCGTCGTGCGCCAGTACGACATCCTCAAGATGTCCAACATCCCCGAGGACGAGATCCCCAAGTTCCAGGACCCGCTCTACTGGCTCCAGTACTTCCCGCCCCACGCGATCGAGGACCTCAAGCACTTCGGCATGAACATTGACTGGCGCCGCTCGTTCATCACGACGGACGTGAACCCGTTCTACGACGCCTTCATCCGGTGGCAGCTCAACATCCTCAACGAGCGCGGTCGCGCCACGCGTGGCAAGCGCCCCAACATCTACTCGGCCCTGGACAAGCAGAGCTGCACGGACCACGACCGCGCGTCCGGCGAGGGCGTCAACCCGCAGGAGTACACGATCGTCAAGCTCCGCGTGCAGGAGCCCTTCCCGGAGAAGCTCACGCCGCTCCAGGGCAAGAAGGTGTTCCTGGCGCCGGCCACACTGCGCGCCGAGACCATGTACGGCCAGACGAACTGCTTCGTGCTGCCGGACGGCGACTACGGCGCGTTCCTCATCAACGACGAGGAGGTGTTCATCATCAGCCGCCGCGCTGCCAAGAACCTCGCGCACCAGGAGTACTCGCGCGTGTGGGGCAAGGAGGAGTGCCTGCTCGAGCTCAAGGGCTGGGACCTGCTCGGCCTGCCACTGTCGGCGCCGAACGCCAAGTACGAGACCGTGTACACGCTCCCGCTGCTGACCATCCTCATGGGCAAGGGCACAGGCGTCGTCACGAGCGTGCCGTCGGACGCCCCGGATGACTACGCTGCGCTGCGCGACTTGAAGCAGAAGCCGGCGCTTCGCGAGAAGTACCACATCGAGGACCACATGGTGCTCCCGTACGAGGTGGTGCCCATCATCGACATCCCTGGCTTTGGCGACCAGGCGGCTGTCAAGGTGTGCGATGATCTGAAGATCGTCTCGCAGAACGACAAGGACAAGCTCGCGAAGGCCAAGGAGCTCGTGTACCTCAAGGGTTTCTACGAGGGCGTCATGCTCGTCGGCTCACAGAAGGGCTCCAAGGTGTGCGATGCCAAGCCCGTAGTGCGCCAGGAGCTGCTGGACTCGGGCGATGCCATCCCGTACTGGGAGCCCGAGTCGCTTGTCATGTCGCGCAGTGGCGAGGAGTGCGTTGTCGCGCACCTGGACCAGTGGTACCTCACGTACGGCGCAGAGGACTGGAAGAAGCGCGTGCTTGACCACATCAGCAACCCTGAGACGTTCAACGCATACAACCCTGTTGCGCTGGGCGAGTACAAGGCGACGCTCGGGTGGCTGAAGGAGTGGGCGCCGTGCCGCCAGGCCGGTCTGGGCACGAAGCTTCCGTGGGACCCTGAGTTCGTCGTTGAGTCCCTTACGGACTCGACGATCTACATGGCGTACTACACGATCGCGCACCACCTGCAGGGCAACGTGGACGGCTCCGTCCTGGGCCCGCACGGCATCAAGGCGGAGCAGCTGACCAAGGAAGTGTTCGACTACATCTTCCTGCGCCATGCGCCGCCCGCGAACTCGGCGATCCCGCTCGACGTGCTCAAGCAGCTCCGTGACGAGTTTGAGTACTGGTACCCGGTGGACGTCCGCGCGTCGGGTAAGGACCTGATCCGCAACCATCTTACGATGTCGCTGTACCACCACGCCGAGATTTGGCGCGACGACCCGGCCAAGTGGCCGCGCGGCTTCTTCACGAACGGCCACGTGCTGGTCGATGGCTCTAAGATGTCCAAGTCGATGGGTAACTTTTTGACGCTCAAGGACTGCTCTGCCGAGTTTGGTGCCGACGCGACGCGCTTTGCCTGCGCCGACGCCGGCGACGGCATGGACGACGCGAACTTTGCGCTCGACACGTGCAACATGGCGATCCTGCGTCTCACGACGGAGGAGGAGTGGATCAAGAGCATCCTTGAGGACCAGGCGTCTCTGCGCACGGGCGACCTCAGCTTCAACGACAAGGTGTTCCTGAACCAAATGAGCTACCTTCTGGACGAGACGGCCAAGTTCTACGAGCGCCTGCAGTGGCGCGAGGGTCTGCACAAGGGCTTCTTCGAGTATCAGATCGCGCGCGACTCGTACCGCGACATCTGCATCCGCAGTGAGGTGCCGATGCACCGCGACGTGATCAACCAGTTCATTGAGACGCAGATCATTGCGCTGTCGCCGATCACGCCGCACTTCTGTGAGGCCATGTGGTCGCTCATCGGCAAGCCTGGGCTCGTCGCGGTCGCCTCGTGGCCGAAGACGGACGAGGTGGACCACTCGCTGCTGCGTGCCGGCGACTTTCTGAACAAGACGACGCGCTCCTTCCGCGAGGCGCTCGCCAAGAGCACGCAGAAGAAGAAGGGCAAGAACGCCGCGCCTCCGGCGCCTGCCCCGACCCACGCGCAGGTGTACCTGAGCAAGGAGTTCCCCGAGTGGCAGCAGAAGGTGCTGATCTTCATGAGCTCGGTCTTTGACGCCGATGCGAAGCAGTTCCCTCAGGACTTTATGAAGCTGCTCAAGGAGGAGATTGCCAAGGACGACTCGCTCAAGAAGTTGACGAAGAACGTGATGCAGTTCGCTGCCTTTATCAAGAGCGACGCGGAGATCCGCGGCCAGGAGGCTCTCGACCTGCGGTACGTCGCTGCTATTTCTAAAGTTGTGCTTGTCTTCTCTCTACTGACGTCTGCATCGTATTTGTGTATCCCCTCCAGCATGCCGTACGACCAGAAGGATGTGCTTGCTACCAACAAGTTGTACCTGTGCCGTTCGCTCAAGCTTGAGGACGTTGAGGTATGTCGAGCGCGTTTGTACTGTGTGAAGCGGGCGTCGCGGAGCTAACATGAGGTCTGTTTGCTGTATTCAGTTCTACTACGTGGACGAGTCGATTCCCAACGCGGACCCCAAGAAGGTCGAGACGGCCGCGCCGGGCAAGCCCGCCATCCATCTCTACACCCCGTAGAAGACTGACTGGCTCAGCATCGCACAGTCCGCCCGTGGACTGCGAGCGCGAATGCGTGGACCAGGACATGCTGTGACGAGGCGAGGCGACGTCGGTGTGTTGTTGTTCACGCTGCCTTCGTTGGATGCATGCCTCTTGTATCGCCTGCATTGGAATGCGAGTCCCACCTCCTGCATCAACAGTTGGGGCTGTACCGTTCAGTCGTCTGGTACATTACTTAAAGGCCAAGGCTGAAGATCTCGTCCTCCGTCGGAGGAGCAACCGCCGCCACCGCCGCCACCGCCGCCACCGCCGCCACACTCGTCACATCAACCGTCGCCGGCGCACTGACAGTGTCGACGACGGTCGTCGTTGCACTACTGACCGCATCGGCTGAAGCAGCAATAGTAGCAGTAGTTTCGGGGGCGACAGCAGGCGCCGGCGCCTTCTCCTCACTGTCCTCGTCCACCGGCTTGCTAACCTCCATTGCCGCCGCCTCCACGACAGCTTCTGCCGTCACCGCCTTCGCCCCCGACGTCACGGCCGCCGACGCCGTGGCGATGCTCAGCGCCACAATGTTGTGCTGCCGGGCCGCGAGCTTGGTCTGCTCGTCGATCGTCTCGGCCTCGGCACCGGCGTCCGGCTTGACCTCGCCCAGCAGCGCGTCGGCGTCCGGCAGCGCCGGCAGCTGGAACACGGCGGCCGCGACCGCCGCCGCGTCTGTGGCCTTGGCCTCGTCGGTCACGGCAGACAGCGCGCCGGCGGCGGCGGCAGCGGCGGCGGTGCTCGTCATGGGCGGGTCGAGTCGGTGGCGCGAGCAGAAGCGCGCGAACCAGCCGGGCGAGGCCTTGAAGGCGCCCATGCGCTCGTACTTTTGCGCGAAGAGCATGGCCTGCTGGCGCACGGCCGTCTGCGTGAGCGGCAGCAGCTGGTAGGCCTGCGCCTCGCGCATGCGGCAGATCCACTGGTACAGCTCCTGCTCGAACTGCGCGTTGCGCGCGAAGCCGCCGCGCTTGCGCTTGTCGCGGTTGTGCTCGTTGCCGAGGTAGTAGCGGTCGCGGATGCGGTCCTTCACCTGCTTGAGCTTGCGGATCGCGCCCTCCGACACGCCGTAGCGCTTGGCCAGGTCCACGTTCTTGACCTTTTCCTCGCGCGCGAAGATGTCCAGGATCTCCATGCGCTCCTGGTCGTTCAGGCGCCGGCCGGCGCCGCGCGGGCCCATGGCGGTCGACGGGCGCGGGAAGCGCGCGGATGTGGATAACAGGCGGGCGGGAGCGCCTTGAGGGCACTCGCAAACGCCGAGACGCGCGTTCGGAGGCGCCAGGAAGCGATCAGTCGGCCGCGAGCAGCGGTCCGCCGCGCTGTCCCAATGCGTGCCGCGCTCTCGTGTTCTTCGCGATTTGAAAAAAGGCACGCGCTTTTACTAAAAAACCTCGTGTAAGTACGAGTGGAGGGGATGTAGTGTACCGTTTGTATGGTACCATACAGGGGTACCCTTTGCATGTACCCCCGCCGCCCACAGTGTAGTCGTCATGGCGGATGCGAATGCGAATGCGAATAATGCGCGCGGCGGTCGGAAGCGGCGCAAGCCGCGGTCGCTGCTGCTGCTGCTCAAGAGCCTCGTCGGGCTGCGCGTGCGTGTGGACCTGAAGAACGACGTGGTGCTCGAGGGCGTCGTGCAGGAGGTCGTGCGCGACATGGAGTGCGTGACGGCACGAGTTACCCTCGCGTAACCCCCCTACGATCTTGGCGGCGACTGACGATGCGCGTGGCTGGCTGGCAGCCTGACGATGATCGACGCGTGCGAGACTAAGCCGAACGTGAGTCGACTCGTATATAGAGCTGACGGTCGCTGGCTGGGCGGGAGACTGAGCGTGCGATGGCTGCAGGGTGCCGTGACGCGGCTGGACGAGGTCTTCGTCATGGGCAAGACCGTGCTGTTCGTGCACATCCCGGACCGCATCAACGTCTCGCAGCACCTGCAGCAATATGTACGTGGACTGCTCTCTATATCTATCTATCTATCTATCTATCTATCTATCTGTCTGTCTGTCTGCCTGCGTGTGTGTGTCTTGACCGGCTTCGCTCATGCGCCGCGCTGTCGCAGACTCGCATGATCCGCCAGAGCGCCAAGATGTACACGCGGTCCAAGCGCGCGGCTCCTCCGCCGGCGCCGTCGCGCGCTTCGCCGCTGCTGGCGCGACAATCGGGATGACGACGCGCCCAAGCGGTTGTTGCTATGCATGTACGCAATGCTACCCGTTGACTAACTACATCACGGCGGCCTGCCGTTGCGGATCACTACTCGCGTGTCTACTGCCTCGACGCCGCGAGGAGTTAGCTATACCGGAGGGAGGCGATGCGTCGGTGAGGACGCGGGTTTCCGCGCTGCTGGCGGCTGCGGTCGTGTTGATGGAGACGGCGAGTTCCCTGCCAGCGCGAAGCGCAACGCGCCACCCGCAGCCTTCTGTAGACCTGTCAGTCGCTCCCGCAGCTGCGCAATGTGCTCACGCTGGAACGCGGCCTCGCGCAGCTTCTCGGCCATCTCGCGGCCGCTGCTGCCGCCCTCGTCTGCGCTGGACCTCCCGCTCCCCCCACGCCGAGCCACCTCTTGCTGAAGCTCGCGCGTACTCATCTTGACCGTGTGGAACTCGCGGCGGAGCTCGTTGACCTGCGTTGTCAGCAGCGCGTTCTCGCGCTGAAGGCGGTGCAGCTCGCTCTCACTGATCGTCATTCCCTTGAGGATCTTGCGCTTGAGCGACTCGACTTCGCGCTCCAGGTAGTCCCGCTGGCGGTTGTACTCGGCCTGAGAGTTGGGCTCCTTGGCGTCGGGTACGACACCTTCGTCGTACTTCTTGTTGAGCGCCATGACCGCGTTCTTGAGCGCCTTGCGGTCCTCAAGGACCTGTGCGCACGCCGTCAAGTCGTTCTGCACCTGCTTGGTCAGCAGCTTGCCAAGCGCCACCTCTCCAACTTGGACGCTCAGCTCCTTTTGCATGCCATCCATCTTGAGCCGCAGCTCGCCGATCATGAGATCCAGCGCGGCATTACTCTTGTGGTACTGCTCCAGCTCGGCATCCATCTCCTCGATCTGCTTCTTCATGTCGGCGATCTCCTTCTCGCGCGGCTCGATCTGTCGCTTCAGCTCCTTGATCTTGTAGTCAAGCACGAACTTGAACTTCTCGAGCTCCTGGTTCTTCTTCTTGAGGTCGTAGATGCGCTTCTCCTTATCTTGGATGGTCTCCTCGCGCTCGCGAATCTCCTTCTTGTGGCCCTGGATGTCCTTCTCGAGCCCCTTGATGTTCTCAAACAGCTCTTTGCCTTTCTCCTCGAGCGAGCGGATCTCCTCTTTCTGGTCCTCGATATCCTTTTGCAGTGCCGAGAACTTCTTCTTCATGATGCCGTTCTCGCCCTTGAGTCGCAGCGTGGCCTCGCGCTCTTCTTGGAGCTTGAGCTCGTACTTCATCTTTAGCTCCTCTACCTCGATCTCCGCGTCCTCCTCCAGCTGCTTCTTTAGCGTCTCGTTAGTCTGGACCAGCGCTTCCTTCTCCTTCGCGCTCTGCAGCTGCAGCGCTTGCTCATGTGATACCTTCTGGTCGTACTCGGTCGTCATCTCGGCTAGAAACTTGGTGTGGCTTTCGACTAGTAGGTGGTTCTCCTCCTCGTACCGGGTGTTTTGCTCGCCTCGCGCCTGCTCAAGCGCTGCGAGTCGCGCTTTCTCGGCCTCGACCTTGGCCTCGTACGTGACCTTCAGCTCTTGGTACTCCTTCTTCTGCACCTGAGCCATGTCCTGCATCTTCTTCTGATACTCCGACTCCATGTCCACCTTGTCCTGCTGGAGATCGCCGCACCGCTGTTTGTCCTGCAGCAACTCGGCCGTGAACTTGTCGGAGACCTCCTTGATCTTCTCCTTGTAGTTCATGTCCTTGAGGCGCAATTGGTACTCGTTGTGGAGTGTCAGCTCGTCGACCTTGGTTTTGAGCTCGTTCATGAGTCGGTTCTTCTCCTCTAAGTCAGACTTGGTGACAAGGATCTCTTCTGCAAATGGAAGACCATTGCCTCCACCATTTCCCGCGTTGTCGCCGCGATTTTCTTTCGACCCACCCCCTGATGAAGCCGTCAGCAAGCCAGAGTTCGCACCGCCACCACGTGTTGCCGAGCCTTTAACGTTACTCGAGTCCCGCATCTCGAAGATGCACAGCGATCCGTCTTCGCCTGCAGAGAACAGGTACTGGTTGTCGAACGAGACCCGTAGGCGCGAGACAGGTAGGTCGTGGCACTGGTACTCCACAAAGCTCTGTGATGACGTTCCATTCGGAACCAGGGCAGACCCGCTCGTCGCGCCAAGAGCTCCAGGTGAAGGCGCTGACGTTGGGGTTGCCGCTGCCGTCATGGTTTCCCTTTCAAGTGGGAGGCGGTAAACACGAATGCAACCTGGTCGTGTCGGATCGGATGTGCCAACAAAAAGTAGTTGCTGCGAGCCTGAGAGAACCAACGGACCCAGCGCTGCGCCGGACAAGTGATCCGTCCGTGACGCACCCGTTGCGACATCGATTTCCTTCAGGAATCCATCTGTGCCCGTTGCATACATAATGTCAGCGTCGTAGCTGATGACCGCATCCAGGTAAGTGCACCGTGCTTGCGAGTGGCCGTCGCCCATTTTCGTTGCGGTGCGTAGATTCCAGAGTAAAATGGCACCGTCAGCACCACAGGTAAGTAACTTGCGGTCGTCGTGCTTCCAGGAAATTGCGGTGACTCGGTTCGAGTGGCCACGAAACACACCGACCAGGTCGCCGGTGTACGTGCTGTAAACCTGAACCACATTATTGTTGGCGGCAGCGAAAAACTGCCCACCGTGGCTGAAGCGCACTTCTCGACATGCCTTGACTGCGAACTCTCGAAACGATCGGATATCGTCCATAAGGATGTTGAGCATCTTGAGTTTGTCGGCGAAACCCACGACGATGTGCAGGCCGGACGGGTGGAACGCGATAGAGTAGGCGTCCTCTTTGAAATACTTCATAATGTCCGTCGACTTGTCCAGGTAGTTCCAGATTCGAACCGACTTGTCAAGACCGCAGGTGGCAATGAGTGGCTTCCGGACGCACGCATCGAGACCAGTAATGCTGCTTCCGGTTGCTCCGGGACCATGGAACGACGTTGACACCAGGTCAAAGTTCATCGCATCTTCTTTCAGGATGTCCGTGCTCGAAAGCGTTAGTGTGTAGAGCTGATTATTCTCGAGTGAGCATACGAGCGAGTCTTCGGTCGGGCTGATGGCGATGTTCTTGATTGTGCTCGCGTTTCCTTCAATCGAGAATATTTTGGACTTCTTGTAGTATTCGCGGGTATCATCGCTTCGGTCGTAGATGCGCACAATGCCGCTCGATCCGCCGCACACAAAGCCCTTTGAGTACCCAAGGATGGAGCTGACAGAGTTCCCGTCGGACGGAGACGAGGTCAGCACTTGACGGAACTCGAGCTGCTCAAATAGCCAGAGTTCGCCGTTGTCGGATGCTGCGACTACGCGTTCGTCCGCCACCCACGCATGGCACAAAAAGTTAGCAGGCTCGCGCTTCAACGGAGTAGGCTGCAGCCGGAGTTGGCCGTCGATGAAGCGAAAGAACTTTATGATCCCGTGTCCGCTCACGCAGAGCACTGTTGAGTCGCTCGGACAAAAGTCCACTTGGTTGACGGCGCCGCCTGCTTGGTTGGATGCCTTCACCGAAGCGAGCAGCTTGGACTTTTCCCACAACCAGAGAGACAACACCCAGTCCGGAGCGCCGCCCTGGGTGACGCAGTACTTATTGTCCCCTGAGAACGCGACCCACACACACGTGTCCGACATATTGTCGGACAGCGTCAGCACCTTGCGCCGTCGGAGCGTGCTGAGGTCGTGGATGTGCACGACCGACTTCTCCGCGCGCTCAGCGACCGCAATGTACCTGGTCCACACACGCACGCGCACACAACCGACGATGTGAGATACTGTTTGCCACCCTCACGTCCGCAAGAACGCGCGCAGCTCACCGTTTGCTGGCCGACAGGCCGAGCGCGGTGATGCCTCCGATGCTGACGTTTTCCATCCCATGGATAAACTGCTGCTCCTTGGACTCCATGTTGTACACGACCACGTTGTGGCCGCACGGATACACGAGCACGTTCTCCTCGGCAAACACGACATTGTTCTTGACAGCGCCTTTCAGCCCAAACAGGTACCGGTGGATGAGCACGGGCGCGTGGCCACTCGCCGCCGTCGCGGCCGCAGTGGGCGTCGTCATGCCGTGTCTCCAGTCCGCACCAAGCTCTGATCCATCAAGCGCGGCCAAAGGGCGGCGGCTCGACTAGGCGCCCCAACAACCCATCAACCGCCCGCGCCGCCGTAAAAATACCTCCAGCCGCGGCCCTTGGAACGCGGAGCCTTCTGCTTCTCTCTAGGTCGGGCATCAATATGCTCGGAACGAAGCGAGAGCTGCCGCATGAGCGTCCCGCGGCATACCCATATTCCCGCAGCCTTTCCCCGATGGACGGTCCAAAGGCAATCTTCAACGTTTCCCCTCTCCAACCCGATAATGACCAACACTCGCTGCTCGGAAATTGACGTGGGCCACAGATGTCGAGGTTTTACCTGTAAAACCTCGTTGGAGGCTGCGCCATAGGATATTTCCTGGGGTCAAGCTCGGAACCACGAAGGCGGCGGGCAGCTACGCTTGGCAGCCACCGACAGTGGAAAAAGGAGCGGCGACGGACGTCGAGGTGCGTGCGCTTAGTGCTTAGAGTATGAGACGGCGGCGAGGGGACGGAGGAGGAGGAGGAGGAGGAGGAGAGAGACGAGGGGACGGTCGTGTGCTCGTGTCCGCTCCCCTCGTTCCTGCTCTGCTTCTCCCGGTGGGAGGGAGAGCATTCTCCGTTTGTCCCTCTCGAAGCCATGGGCGGGAGATGCCTGGTCCCGATGCGCAGTAGAGACCGCGACGGGTATTGACAAGGCGTGGGCGTTGTTGCAGCCAACCAGCAGCGCAAAGGACAAGCAGCGATGGGGGAGACGGTGGTGCAGAAGCACCTGGCGGTGCAGGACCTGACGAAGCTCAAGGTGGAGGAGCTGACGCCGCTGACGCCGGAGGTCATCAGTCGCCAGGTGTGCATCTATCTGCGTGTCGTGTATGCTGGTTCGCTAGTCGACGCGAGATTGCTGACGCTTTGACTCTTTTGCAGGCGACGATCAACATCGGCACGATCGGCCACGTTGCGCACGGCAAGTCGACGGTGGTCAAGGCCATCTCGGGCGTCCAGACGGTGCGCTTCAAGAACGAGCTGGAGCGTAACATCACGATCAAGCTCGGCTACGCCAACGCTAAGATCTACCGCGCCGAGAACGGCACGGGCATCGGCTGCTACCGCGCGTTCGGCAGCTCCAAGCCGGACCGCTTCACGGACGAGAACGACGAGAACACGACCTGGGTGCTCCAGCGCCACGTGTCGTTCGTCGACTGCCCCGGTCACGACATTCTCATGGCGACGATGCTCAACGGCGCCGCAGTCATGGACGCCGCGCTGCTGCTGGTCGCGGGCAACGAGGTCTGCCCGCAGCCGCAGACGTCGGAGCACCTTGCCGCGATCGAGATCATGCGCCTCAAGAACATTATCATTCTGCAGAACAAGGTGGACCTGATCAAGGAGGACGCGGCCGTCGCGCAGCACGAGCAGATCAAGAAGTTCGTGGCCGGCACGGTCGCGCACGAGGCGCCCATCATCCCGATCTCGGCCGTGCTCAAGTACAACGTGGACGTGGTCTGCGAGTACATCTGCCGCAACATCCCGATCCCGAAGCGCGACTTCACGTCCAAGCCCAAGCTGATTGTCATCCGCTCGTTCGACGTGAACAAGCCTGGCGAGGACGTGGAGAACCTCAAGGGCGGTGTGGCTGGTGGCTCGATCCTCGAGGGTGTGCTCCGGGTGGGCGACGAGATCGAGGTCCGCCCGGGTCTCGTCAGCAAGGACGAGGAGGGCAAGATGACGTGCGTGCCCATTTTCTCGCGCATCGTGTCGCTGTTCGCCGAGAAGAACGACCTGCAGTTCGCCGTGCCCGGCGGTCTGATCGGTGTCGGCACGCAGATCGACCCGACGCTCACGCGCTCGGACCGTCTCGTCGGCCAGGTGCTCGGCCTCAAGGGCAGCCTCCCGCACGTGTTCACGGAGCTCGAGATCAACTTCTACCTGCTCAAGCGCCTGCTCGGTGTTAAGACGCAGGAGGGCAGCAAGGCGTCCAAGGTGCAGAAGCTGTCGAAGGCCGAGGTGCTCATGGTGAACATTGGCTCGACCGCCACGGGCGGCAAGGTGCTGGCCGTCAAGCAGGACTTGGCCAAGATCCTGCTCACGGTCCCCGTGTGCACGCAGGAGGGCGAGAAGATCGCCATCAGTCGCCGTATCGACAAGCATTGGCGACTCATTGGCTGGGGCCAGATCCGCCGTGGCAGCAGGATCGAGATCGCCGACTCGGAATAGATTTTAACAGCAGCAGCAGGCAGGCAGACAGAGGCGCAATAGCAGCGGACTGGTCGGACCGGCGAGATGGGAAGCAGGCGGGCAGAGGGCCTGGGGTGCAGCCAAGCGAGCGAGGGGGTCAGCGAGGACGTGATGGCGCGCTACGCTTGTCCAAACGAACTCTCTGTGGTGTTCACATTCGCGACTGTATTCTTGTTTGGGTCAGTAATAACGCGAGGCTGATTCACGGTAAGCGTTGCACGACAACGTACATGGCGTCAAGACGTTTACGTCCTGCAACAGAAATGCGAAACGAAGTACTTCAAGAACAAATGACCAGCGTGGTTCTGGAGACCAGCAGGAGATTTTGAGGCACGGTATGTGCCTACTCAGGTTTGGTTCTTGTTCCCAGCAACCCTTTCGGGCTTCCGCGTCCCCACATGGCGACTCGGCACTCTTCATTGCTATCCGCGCACCCGCAGCTGTTTCAGAAGATCCTTGAGCTGTTGCTCATCACCATGCCGCCTCGCTTCTCCATCCGCTCTTGAACAGAAGTGTACTCGAAGTAAATATGAATCTTGTCGCACTGAACAAGATGCGCATCTCCATGTTGACAGCCAATGTGTACGGTTCTTACGGTCTGTTCTACAGTAGTCGCCCACCACCTTGAAGGCAGCGCTGGTCATTCCCGCTTTTGGTCCTCAGCTCACACACAAGCCCTCCAGATCATCCAGGAAGCGACCGGCACCATGCAGAGATCGTCGTGGGTCCGCGCGGCCCTGGGCGTCTCGCTCCTGCTCGTGGCCGTGAGCGCGTACGCCAACCCTGGTGCGTGCTCGGGCACCTGCGTCAACACGCACGACCCGAGCATCATCCGCCGCAACGACGGCACGTACTTCCGCTTCTCGACGGGCGGAGGCATCGCCATCCACACGGCGCCGGACATCAAGGGACCGTGGACGTACAAGGGCGCCGTGCTGCCCAGCGGCACCAAGGTGACGCTGAGCGGCTACAGCGGCGCGATGGACACGTGGGCCCCGGACGTGCGCCTCGTCGGCAGCACGTACTACCTGTACTACTCGGCCGTCCGCGCGGTGGCGTTCGACGGCCACAACCTGGCCAAGATCGGATACGCGACGTCCTCGACCATGGACGTCGGCACGTGGACGGACCGCGGGGCCACGGGCATCTCGAGTACAGACGGCAGCGCGTACAACGCCATCGACTCGTCGCTGTTCGTCGAGAACAACCTGTACTACACGATCTTTGGCAGCTTTTCCCAGGGCATCCACCAGGTCTCGATGGCGAACCCGCCGACCAAGGCCGCCGGCAACACGATCAAGCTCGCGTTCGACCCGAAGGACGGGAACCCCGAGGAGGGCCCGACCATGTTCAAGCACGGCAGCTACAACTACCTCTTCTTCTCGCACGGCATCTGCTGCGGCCTGGACGCGAACCGCCCGGCCGCGGGCAAGGAGTACAAGATCAAGGTCTGCCGCTCCACGCCGGGCGTCGCCGACTTCCGCGACAAGGACGGCGTCTCGTGCACGTCCGGCGGCGGCACCATCGTGCTCGAGTCGCACGACAGCGTGTACGCGCCGGGCGGCCAGGGCGTGTACGACGACCCGACGTACGGCCCCGTGCTCTACTACCACTACGTGAACACCAAGATCGGCTACGGGGACGGCCAGAAGCAGTTCGGCTGGAACAAGCTCGACTTTTCGTCCGGTTGGCCGGTCGTCAAATGAGTGCTTCTTCAGCACTGCTCACAACCGGATAAAGTCTCATGTGAACACAACTTGCCCAACATATTCCTAACGCCTCTGGTCCTATGAATATCCTATCGCTAGACTATCCTAGGTCCTTGGGCCTATAACACCGCAGCGAGCCGAAGCCTACTGCTGGCAGGTCTCCTGGGGGGAGGCACCCCCTAATACCAACAGCGTCGGTGCTGCTGGCAATCCTTGCACTGGAGTCACACCGGTCGAAGAGCAGACGCACTGCGCCAGCGTTGGGCTGGTTTCCTGACGCGGCCGAAGCGGGTATGGCGTCTTGAATCAAGACTCTTGATCCTCTGAATCCGCGTGCGAGTCGACCGCCAGGCGCGTCTCGAGCAAGAGTGCAG
>JAADXX010000349.1:0-28602 GCA_023338025.1 Phytopythium oedochilum | reverse complement strand
AGTCCGTCGTAGTGATGGAAGAGAAGCGACCCCAGCACTACCGCGAGATGAGCGTCGCGGTCCGCATCGACCAAGGCGATCAAGTCCCGCGCAACATCGTGGACCAACGCCGCAACCTGTTTCACATTGGCACGGACCCGAAGCAGAACGAGGGAGATTCTTTGGAGTGTGGACCGTTTTTTTTGGGGGAATTAGAGGCTTTTATTCAGGGTATGAACGGTGCAAAGGTATCTTCAACCTATGGACCATCTTGGTGCCACCGTTAGGTGGGCTGGATGCCACCGTTTGGTGGGCCGTTCATTTTCGTTCTTGCGCCATGAGTGGCAAGCGCAAAAAGACGGTCGAGGAGAAGGAGTGGTCGGGCAAGCAAGAGTACACCAATGTTGTCTGCAAGCTTACTCGTTTGTGCTCCAACCCCGACCTTCTAGGCGAGATCCGGCGCTCGGCGCAAGTGTACAAGCAGATCCAGGTCGAGGCCTGCACATCGCGAACCTGCATGTGCTGCGATGCCTCCACAATGGCCTCGAGCTCCCCACTCTTGACCAAACTTCTTCTCCTGGTGCTGCCAGGGTGCTAGAGTTCAGGGAATCCGAGCTACCGAACCCAACCCCGACCACGGCACCGCTGAACACCGCGAACGAGCAGTCGCGGGCAAACCCGATGCAGATTTGCGAGAAACCATTCGGATGTACCGCGCCGGACGCGAGATCACAGAGGGCTACACTATGCCGCCAATCCTGCAGTACGACCACAGCTGTATTATCTCTATAGCTGGCCAGATGCGAGTGAACGCCCAGAACATGGTCGCGCTCCATTTCAGGAAACGTCTCGCGCTGTACGTGCGTCTACAGCTCGAGGAAGGATCCAGCGACAAGGCGCCTGCGGCTGCTGTCAAGCGACTGGTTCGAGCATGCTATCGCGGTGAAGATGGCGACTTCGCGGAGGACGAGACTTTGCTTCGCGAGTGGATTGGGCTGCCGCCGTACGAAAACATCATCAAGGCCAATCTTGAGCACTTCGTGAAGAAGCTGCACGAGATCCTGCAAGTCGTGGAAGCGTCCCAGCAGAGGGAGCCGCGAAAGAAGGGCGTTCGCGCGTTCTCACTGCTGCCGTACTCGAGCTCGTTCCCTGCTGCGCATATCGTCGTGAACGGGTCGACGCTCCATGGCTTCTGCGCGCAGATGCTCAAGAACGGAAGCAACCCTCTGGACATTCCTATTACTGCTACAGGCGCGCTCATTTCAAAAGAGCGCGTCTGCAGCGAGAAGGAGCTGTACCTGCGGAGAGCTTTCGCAGTGGCCCAGTTCGAGACGATGGTGCCAGACGCGGCCATCTCCAAGCAGGAGTTCAACGCGATGGACCACGCATCCAAGACGCCGTTCGCGAGTCGTCTGTTCGCGAGCCAGGTCACGACAAACGGATACAGCGCATCAGTTCTGCTCTCGCGTCCAAAGACTGCGCAGGACCGAGTAACTGAAGCGGCCGTGAAGGCCAAAAAGCAGAAGCGAGGGCAGAATGGGTCGTACGACGATGCTGTCGAGGCGGAGTGGAGCGCGCTGCCAAACGACTACGCGGCCGACATGCTCGTGGCAATCGATCCTGGCATGCGGTCGCTCTGCACGGCAGTGTGCGAGGGCGGGGAGCCGCTGACAGACGACAATGTGCGAAAGCGGCGGGAGCGGAACAGGAACAGCCGGCTCAGGAAGAAGAAGCGCCGCACAAAGCTAGCCAGCAGAAAGCCCACGAAGAAGGCGAGTCCAGACGATCGCGCCCCACGCGAAGTCGGAGGTCAGCTCATCCACTCGATCCGTACGCGCGAGTACAGACACCTCGCCGGAATGAATAAAGCGCGCGACTGGTTCGAGCACCTGAAGAAGCGGGACGACAAGTACGCCTGCGCAATCAAAATGATGCCTTCACTCAAAATGGCCAGCTTTGAGGCGTACCAGCTGCACCTGCAGATCCTCTGGAAGCACGTCAGCTTCCTGATTGGGTTTTGCGCCACCAGTTCGTTCCTGAAATGGCGCTTCTTCCAGGCAAGCAACAAGAAACAAGTGCTGGACGCAATGGCGAAGCGGTTGGTGCCCGTCGCAAGTCCTCGTGTGCTCGTCGGCTACGGTGACTGGAGCCGCCGGGACAACATTCGCGGTCACGCTCCAAGCCCCGTCAAAGGGTTCCGGCGGTCGCTGAAGAAGCGAGCGACTGTCGTCCCAATCGACGAGTTCCGGACGAGTCAGCTGTTCTCCAGCTGCCACACGCGTCTGCAGCGCGCCCTTCTCCCAGTCCGCGAGCCTGATGGCGATACCGTCTTGACCCAGACCAGAAATGTCCTGCGCTCTCCCTCCAGCGCTTGCAAGGCGATATTCTGGGATCAACGCCGCGCGCAATCTTATGTGTCTTCTCAAGACCAAGCTGCTCGCTTTCGAGCGTCCGAGGGCGTTCTGCCGAGCCTTGCTGAAGGTGTGGCGAATAGGTGCGCGAGGAGTCAAGTGTACACGGTGAAACTCCAGTATGTTTGCTGAAGCGGGATGTGCTGTAGCGGCAAGTTCGACATCGAATATCAGGTTACGTCAGTACCCCATCAGCGTGTAACCAGGGTATGCGACCAAAACGCGACCTTTCAAGATCACGGCGGGAATGGCGACGGCCGACAGTCGCAGTCGCCCTCGAGCCGACTGCAGCGCTCGGTCGGCGATTCCACCGCGCAAACTGACGCGACGGTCGTGATCGCTAGACTCGGCGCCTGGTTTTGAGTCCTTGTGCTCCAGGGAAGCCGTGCATACGGGGAGGTTACGCTCCACATTCAGCGTCGCTGGAGGCTATGGCGGCCAACACCACGAGCATGATGAAGGAGTACCTACGCAAGCAGCTGCACTACTGGATCGATGCCTTCAAGGATGAGATGCTGCCGCGGGACTTTAGCTCCAAGTCGTTCAGCCGACAGCAGCTCACGCTCGCTAAAGTCCGTACGTCCGCGCTGCCTTCTCGCTTGCAATGTTCTCTGTGTGCGTCTCTAACGCTCCTAGCAACGAACCAGAGCTGAAACCCAACAAGGTTGCGACCCTGCTCCACATCCCAGCCGGACTCGTAGTCACGCGCGCTTTCTGCACCGAGCTGTTGATCCGGGTGCCTTCCTGGTCGGCAGCGGACAAGTTTCTGCAGGAGCCGTTGGCTCTGCAGCTCGGGGATCTGTTCCTCGACGTACGACGCGTCGACGAGTGCGATCTGGAGCAGCGACGAGATACCGAGCGGCGAGCAGAGGCTGCGCGGTTCGAGCCTGATCCGCTGGGCTCCATCGCCAGTATGTACGCGTTCGCAACGATGATCAACGAGCGCCTCGCGCTATCCGTGGACAACGTATACATGAAGGTGTTCGTGCAGAGCGCTGGACTGCAGCTGCATATTGAGCTCGCAGACGTGCGTGCACGGACGACCAACGCGCTGTGGCAAGACATGCGCAACTTGAGCAACTGCGTCGACCGGTCTCCGGACGGCCTGCTGCGCACACGCTTCAAGTTCATCTCGTTCGTGTGCAGCGTGCAAGTGCTAGCGACCGGCGGGTTTGTCGCGGCGGCGTCATCTGCGTCACCAACGCCCCTCAAGCTACTGCACGAACACTCAGTGTCAATTCGACTAACACAGTTCGGCCAGCGGGTGTCCGCCGTCGAGTCGTGGGAAGTAATGTCCCGCGTGGCGGACGTCAGCTTGGGAGCGCTACGCTTTGAGCACACGGCGCAGCAGTACGTTCAGATCTTCAATACGTTTCAGGCAGTGTATCGATGGATCGTGGGATCTTCGACACTCAACGCTGAGTCCACTGACCCTCGAGTCGGACAGCACCATCACCAAACTCACCGCGGGCCTGTCGGCCAAGTGGCGGGAAGATCTGCCACAAGCAATGCGGATCCATCATCGGTATCGCAGGCGAGCTTTGCGTGGCAAATTACTCTACGAGGATCGTTGGAGACTGTCGTCGCGTTCCGGTCTGAGCGCCTTGGACGCCAAAGTGTTTCGTTCACAGCGAACCAAGCAATCGTGAACGTGATCGTGAGTCAAGGCAGCGCCTACGAACTGCAACTCAGCCTGGACGCGCTAGCTATCCAATTCAGGAATGCGACTATTGCGAAGCTTACGCCAGAACGCGGTGTTCTACTCGTGAAGCAGCTTCCATCTAATCAACCCGGTGTGCTTATCCAGTGGCGCGTAAAGCATATTGAGTGTCGAGTCGAGGGCGACTTCGCGCTCGTTTTGAACGAGATGTACCACTCCATGAACGAGAAGGTGCTCTCAGAGACGATCACGTGCGGAACGTGCCACCACAAAATCCGCCTGGGTGATATTGATTCGCATGTCTGCGGCAAACAAACGACAAGATCTCGAGTGAGTTCTGGCGGAGCGCCGAGTGGAGGCCTCACTCGCTCTTCTCCTCCTGTGTCACCTTGTTTATCCTCAAGTCTGCGTGCTTCCGTTGAGCCGGAAGATCAGCCCAGCTTGACTTCAATCCATGTTCGAGCGGTTCTCCACCTCGAAGAGCTCGAGTTTTACGCCGATAGCCACCTGTTCCACTCCGTCCACGAGCTCATGAAGATGAATGGTAGCGCGTACACTGTTGGCCAGACTATCGTTGTAAAAGCCTCAGGCATCAAACTCACGACAGAGTCCACAGAGTTCGACGGAGGCGCGGTCTTTGTGCCTGTACTGCCGCTCGCCTTTCAGATGCTCGAGTGCGCTCTCCAAGACTGTGGGTGCTGGCAACGTTGGCACGGCGCGGAAGGACTCGCGAAAGGCAACAAAACCAACAGATCGTCTTTACTATCCAGCTCGACGCATCAACCAAGCTCGTGGACTGCCGCTTCCTGCTGGAGAATACCCCTCCTTGGGCTCAAGGTGCAGTACCCAGACCGCTGCTTCTTCAACATGGCTCACGGCTCCATCACCACGTTCAACCCACGAGCGACAATGGCAGCGTCGAGTACAGATGCGCCATTTTCTATCTCAGCGGATGACGTGGAGCTCCGCTCGAGTTTCTCGGATGGGTCATCTATTTGCTCTTCGTGCCACCCGCAAGTGAGTGCAAACGTTCAAGTCGATCGATTGCGTTGCCAACTCAATCCGAGAAGTGTTGGGTTCCTGTGGCATGAGCTACAGCGCATTTACAACGATGTCGGCAGTTCCAGCAGCTCCCCCGAGGAGATGTTATCGACACTGTTTATCTGTGTGCTGCAGGTCCGCAGTCTAGAGCTGACCATGCGGGACGAACAAATCATGCAACCGGCGATGGTAAGCAAATCCTTGTTCAAACATGCTGCTGTCGTCGTCGACAACCAGCTTGGCCATTTAACCACACAGAGCACGGTTGATTTCCGAACTTTATTAGCAACACCCTCGCTGCTGCGGTTCAAACATTGCGAAACCCCGCCACCGAGAGCTGAACCTGTGAATCTGCCTGAGCCTGAGAACGTGGCTGCGAGGAACCGTGAGCTGGATCGTGCGTCTGCGTGCTGTAGGATACAACACTTTGCTCGAATCTATTGCCTGAATTCTCGGTTTAGAGCAGTCGATCGACCAAGTAGAAGTGATACGGAGCAAAGCCACTACGAGGTGTCAAGGGACCGTGGTTCAAGCAACGAGGTTCGACACGCCAGTACTGCGATAAAACACTGTCTAGCTGACCCTGCGACGGAGGAGGGGCGAGCGCTTTCGCATCGAGCTTCGAATCACGAGAGCATTCCAGCAAGGGCGGTACTCAAGGAGTCTACAAGAAACGACGGCGAAGAGCCAACAATGCAACATGTAGCTTCAACTTCATCAACGCAACACGAAGCGATGGCAAACCCGCAAGCTGAGCCGCTTCGACCCCAAGCTGTACCCGTTCCCTCCCACACCGTTCAATCGGGAGCCGGTAAGGCGGTCAGTTCGGTGGGATCTGCTCTACTGAGCACTGCCGAGGATTTGGTGAACCCGATGAAGATGGTTAGCGGTGCTGCCAATGTGTTTAGAGGCGGGTTCAAGATGGTCAAGTCGACTCATCAAGCGATCGGGACGGAAGTAGTGCAGTCACTCGAGTCGGCGGCACGAATCGTGAACTTACCACGCATCGCCATGAAGTCCCCGTTCTTGTCCCCGTTCTCATCTCCGACAAACGCGACCGAAGTGAGAGCAGCAGTCGTCACGCTCGATCACCAGCATGGTTCGACTGTGGATTCAAGGGAGGAGTTGAACGGCAACAACGCGCACTACGAAGTCAGTAACGATGGAGCGAACACCGACAACGGTGAAGCCGCTGAGTATAATGACGGCCACAGCGACAGCATACATGATCAAGATGGCGAAGATGAGGCCAGACGCAGCAGTTCGTTCTTGAGACCTGATGATATGCCTCATGGAGACTTTGCTCGTCATTTGGATGTGCCCGACGTCAAGCAGAACCTTGGAGTTGGCGATTGTGTTGATGAGACTGCAAGAGGCAACGCAGGTCAGAGTGACCTTGATGCTGACGATTGTGACGAACTTGGAGGTCTTAGCGTGAAATCCATCGATGACACCTGCGAACACTACTCACACGACGAGGAAAACATGCACGTGGAAGAAAATGACCGACTAGAGCATGAACCTGTCAAAGTTGGCATCTCGAACGCTCTCTTGACTTCCCTTCCTCCTGTAGTGCGGTTGCTGATCCAAGTGGACGAGCACCGCTTGTGTATCCCCATCAACCCTCAAGAGAAGGTTGGTTACCTGTGTCGCGAGGTTGTTCGACGGTTCAACGAGCTGTTTGCGAGTGACTGCAGTGACGATGGTGATGAAGATGCCAATGCTAGCAGTGAAAGCGGGCTTGCACTATCGCGAGTGGCGCTTCATGATCGCTACGGTGGGATCTTCTCTCCGTCCGACCTCGTCGGACATCTCTTGCTGGGCAGCACAATCGTACAGAACGACACCCAGCCACTGCTGTTCTTTGCGAAACCAATCGATTCCGAGACGAATAGTTTCCAGCCGCCGACTAGAGTTGCGCTGACGGGTGCAACTCATCCTGATGCCTCGGCCCTGATAGGTGCTCGTATGCGTCGAGCTGAGGGTCGAAACGTCCATCGACCAGTCGGAGACAAATTCTCTCGATGCTCCATGCTGCCGCTTCCGCTAGTAGTGGCTCTGCTTGCGAACGAGTCGGAGGGCGAGCTACTGCGCTCGATTCTTACCGACAATAGCTGCTTTGCGCGCCGCGGAGGTGGCGACTCCGCGAGCGTCGATGCTGATGGCAGCTGGCCGGAGCTTGCGCTGAACGTAGAGCGTCTCAAGCAGCTACTGCCTGTCGAGGTTGCCTGGTTCGGGCGCTGCATCGAGGTGACGCACATTGATGCCTTCGTGCTGTGCCTCCAGCTGCTCGGTCTGTGCTCATCTCGGCCGACAAGCAGATTTGTTGGTCGAGCGCTGCGAGAGCGGCTCCGAATTGAAGCTTCTGGTATGAGTCCGCTGGTTGCAGCCGCATGGAAGCGCCGGCAAGCAGGCCACGACCAGAGCCATGATGATCAACAAAAGGCTAGATTAGCTAAAAACGCTTCGCCGTCTCAAGAGCAAGGTGCTCATCGTCACTCTGTTGCCCACGGCGAAGCGGAGACCGCGACACCAACGTTCGAAGCCATCAAACGACTGGTGCAGGATCGCGTGGGCACGTACATCCGAGACAGCAAATGAAGATCGGCATCAGCGGCCGAGATAATCCGCACAGTCCCGCTGATATGAATAGAAGCGAAGAAGGCGCGAGTTGAGGACGCATGTTCGCGTGTTGGCGCCTTCGCGTCTCCTTCGTGCACTCTTCTCTCATGCGATTGGGATAGAAACGACACGCATGCGAGCGAGATCAAGTATCGAAAGTCGACAGCGCTGTCGCAGTAGGAGCAAGAAGAAGTTGCTGAGGAGGAATAGGCTCAACATGAGGGGAAGTCACTGCCACGCCGTCTCATGTCGCCTGCTGAAGAGACGACAAGTAAAACCGATAAAACCCCATCGCACGTCGTGGCAGCGGCCACCAGTCATTGATCAAAGTGCTCTGGTTGGACGAGACCATCCGCTTCCCAGCCATGGTGGTTGATACGATCACGCCTTTGACACCGTCGATGCTCGCTGCGCCAACACTTAAGCAGCGGAACAGCTTCACCTCCAAGGATGTGCTGGTTGCTGGAGTCCAATCCCGTCTAAAGAGCGGTAGCTCTCGGCGACTACAGGTCTCGCGGCGCGACTCAAATACCTCCGACTCGAGTGAGAAGGCCTCGCTTGGGCCGGAGCGCGCTTCCAGTCGAGAGGAATGCGAAGCCGTTGACCTGGCAGACATGATCGAGATCTCGCTCGCACCGGGAGGGAACGGCGGTGGCCAGTCTTCCAGGCTCGAGTCCAGCAGTAGCAGCAACCTCGCGGAGCGATCGACAAGCAGCCACGAGACCTCGGAGCTCAGTACCGAGGCCGACGACGACGAGCACATTGACGCGCTGTTTGATGGCGCGCGGGACGGCGACATGGTCGCGTTCCGACGCGCGTGCGCCAAGCTCGTGGCCCGCAGCATCCGCTTGGACGTTCGCGGCCGAATGGGCTGGACGGCAGCGCATTGGGCGGCGCGCGGAGGCCACCTGCCGGTGCTGGAGCACCTCGCGTACCTGCAGGTGAACCTGGATGTGCTTGACCGACGAGGCGACTCGCTGCTGCACAAAGCTGCGGCCAACGGGCAGTACCGCATGTGCCAGTGGCTGCTTGACCGCGGCTTCAACGTGCAGACGCGCAACAACCTCGGCCGCTCGGCGCTCGACGCCGCGCAGGAGCACGCGGCGCTCACTCGCTCGAGCGACGCCGACCTGTGCGAAGCCATCCTGGCCAGGACCTTCGCCGCCACCTTCTGACCGCGGCTGCCTTGCGGCCGTCAGTGCACGCATCGCACCCGCAAGCGAGCGACTAGAACGAGGAGAGCACGACCCGTACCGACATGTATGATAATAGACAAAGCGCTGCGTCTCCATGTGGTCCCCGGACTGATGGCTGGCCACGAGAGCGGGCGGGTTCTACCGCAGACGCTCCGTCGTCTACCGCTCGACCTTGTTGTCGTTCGAGTTGAGCAGCTTGTCCATCTTCTCGTACTCCTTCTTGAACCGCGCCTTGACGTTGCGCAGCTCCGCGAGCGCCGACGTCGCAGCACCAGTCGCAGCCGGAGCGGACCCGCCGTGCACAGCCGCTGCTGCTCCTCCGGCCGCGGCCTCGTCGTCGGCGCCGGCGATCTTGCGCAGGTTCGGCGACAGCTTGAGCGAGTTGACGCCGCCGCGGTCGTCGCCCACGAGCAGGATCGGGTCCTGCGAGTTGAAGGCGACGTGCGTGAGCTTGGCGCGCTTGACCACCTTCTGCTCGCACAGCGGCTCGTTCTTGTTCTCGGCCAGGTCGAAGACGTGCACCTTGCCGTCGCTGGTGACGGCCGCAAAGACCGTCGACGAGTAAGGAGCCCACGCCACGTCGCCGACGGCGTTACCGAGGTCGAACGACATGACCGGGTCCGGGAGCGCGTGGTCCCAGAGCTTGACGGTCCAGTCGGCGCTGCAGGAGAGGAAGGCGCGCTCGTGGAAGGGGTTCCAGCGCACCGCGTAGACGGCCATGTGGTGGCCCGCGTACGTCTCGAGGTACTGCCCCGAGTACGCCTTGGAGCACTTGTGCAGCTTGCCCTCCTCCGTCCCGACGACAAAGAGGTGCTCGCTGAACGAGTTGAAGTCGAAGCAGCAGCCGCCGGCCAGACCCGCGAGCGACGACTCCTCCGGGTCGTCCTTGGCGCTCGCGACCAGCTTGAGCTGCATCACGGGCTCCATCTTGAGCTCGTTCTTGCTCATGACCCAGTTGGCCACGCGGCCATCCGACGAGATGGAGTAGAAGTTGAGCTCCTTGGCCAGGTCCTCGTCCTGCCAGCTTACCTGCCACACGGGGTCCGTGTGCTTGCCCGTCTTGATGGTCGACATGTACACGGGCCGGTTCGCCTTGGCGCGGACGTCGAAGACGGCCACCGTGCCGTCGTAGCAGCCGACAGCCAGCAGCGCCGGCTGCTGCGGATGGAAGTCGAGGCACATGACGCCCGACTCGGTCGTGAAGGTGAACTCCGGGTGGCTCGCGTTCTTGAGCGAGTAGCAGCACACGACCCCGCTGCCCTGCTTGAGGAAGTCGTAGGACCCGTAGCCGACCGCGAACAGGTCGCCGAACCGCGGGTTCCAGCCGAGCGCCGTGACCTGCTTCTTCTTGGCGCGCTCGCTCGCGAACCGCCACAGCGGTAGCAGCGAGCCCTCGCCCTCGCGGAACTGGTCGCTCGCGTCTTCCCAGTACTTGAAGTCGTGGAAGATCTCGTCGTCCGCGTTCTGGTTCACCATGCGCTCCATGATGCGCAGCGTCTTTCCCATCACGACCGAGTGTACCATGTCGTCGCCCTTGCCCTTGCCGCCTCCGCTGCCGCTGGCTCCGCCACCTCCGCCCCCTGACGCTGACATTGCGGACGCTAGCAACTCTGTACCGCTACCGCCACCGCCGCCACCAGCCGCACTCGCGTCGCCCTTCTCGTCCTTGTCCTTCTTCTGCGCCACCTTCTGCAGCTGCAACTGCTCCCGCTGGTGCTGCTCGTACGCCTCCATGAACGTGTCGTAGATCTCCCACTGTGTCACGGTCGCGCGGAAGCTCACGACCGGCGGCGGCTCCGTCTCGACCGACCGCTGCCGCAGCGGGTTTGTGTACGTCTGCGCGGCGCGCTCGCTGTAGTTGAACTGGTTCTTGCCTGACTCGAACTGAAAGGCGGCCTCGTCCATCTTCTCGCCCTTGGCCTCGGCCTCCTCCTTGGCCTGCCGGATCGCCAGCTCGCGCGCCTCCTTGGCCTCCTCGGCCATCTTCTGCTCGAACGCCGCCTGCGTCTTGGCGTCTTCCGACTCGCGGTGCAGCATGCTGCCGTCCTCGCACAGGTGCACGAACAAGTGGTCCCCCGGTCCCGGCGGGTCCATCTTGAAGCACCGCTCCTTGTAGTTGTACTTGGTGATGTTGTTGGGCACGTTCGGGTCGTTGGCCGTCAGCACGCGCGAGAACTCCTCCTTGAGCTCCTGCTCGCTCAGCTTGAGCTGGTTCTCCGGGATCACCACCTTCTTGATCTGCGAGCGCAGCAGCAACAGCGTCAGCGGACTCTGAGAGAGCAGCCCATGACCAGAGCGTGACGGCGAGTCCTACCGGCTCGTGATACGCGTCCATCTCGTCGTTGTCTTGCCCGGCACCACCCAGTCCTCCATCGCCGGAGCCGCCTGCACCGCCAGCCCCAGCTCCGCGCGGGTTGTCGCCATTGTCGCCGCCCTGACCCGCCGCCTTGCCGCCGTCCTTGGCCTTCTTCTTGATGGGCGACCCGCCGGCTCTCTTCGGTGGCATGCTGCTGATCACCGTCGCTCAGTAGCCGGACTACGAAGGAGACGTTGGTCGACAGGGTCGCGATCGGGTCTGGATCGCCACGACCGTTCGCGTCCGCGTCTCGAGTCGCTGGTCGCGTCCTTTCATCTGCACAAGCGTCAACAACAACACCAACAACACCAACAGCCTGACATGCGCATGCGCATGCCAAGCCAAAACCCCGACAAGCCTGCGATCGTACACACGTACCAGCGAATCCATGACGCCGCCGATGCATCCAGTCGGTGGTGAGCCTTGACAGAACCGCAAGAGAGAGAGAGACGGGAGCAGCGACCACGAACGACAAGACCAACGCACGAGCACGGCTGTCAATCGCTTCTTAAAAGCGAAGGGGGGAAACATGCAGGGTCCTTCCTTGACCAGAGTGCGTCGTCCTCTCTCGATACGTAAGGAGGGCGAGGCCGAGCTCGCCGTGCGTCCGTCGTGCGACGCGCTTTACTGGTCGACGTCCGTCGTGTCGGCGTTGATGTTCATGTCGAGCTCCTCGCCCGTGATGCGCTTGTAGAGGTCGAGCACGTCCTCCGAGGTCGTCTCGAAGTGGCTCGTGGCGTCGTACGACTTGCTGATGTAGCAGTTGTCGCTCTTGCCGTCGCCGACGGGCTCGTACATGTCCGAGACCGAGTCAAAGCGGTCAAGGTACGAGCCGAGCAGCTTGACGCCGGGCTCGAGCTCCGCGATCGGGTCGCTCGTCTCGGCCGTGGTGCTCACGATCGCGATGTAGATGCCGCGCGGCGCGACGCAGTGCGCGTGCGACACGACGCAGACGTAGATGTCGTTCTCGCGGTTGGCCTGGGCGGCCGGGATGATGATCTGCAGCGACTCGGCGTCGTTCGAGTTGGGCACCGGGTGGTTCAGGATGAAGATCGAGCGCGCCGACTTGCCGCTCGGGCGCAGCTTGTCGCTCGGGAAGTACGACGGGTCGCCGATGATGATTTTGGCCTTGGCGACCTCGTTGTCGCACTTGATGCCCCAGGCCTTGCCGTCCTCGTACAGGATCTCGTCGACGCCGCGGTTGAGCATGAAGGTGCCGCCGTGGATGGCGCAGAGCCGCGAGAAACTCTCGGGGAGCCCGCCCAGGCCGTAGAGTGGGTAGATGTACGGCGACTTGCCGTAGCGCTCGAGCGAGTAGGCGTACAGCTTGATGGCGCGCACCGTCTCGATGGCGGGCCGCGTGTGGTACGACTCGTCGCGCATGAGCGCCATGGCGTGGCCCATGAAGCTCTGCGTGTTGGCGTCGACGCCGTACTTCTCGAACAGCTCGTCCATGGGCTGCGTGAACAGGTCCATGCCCTCGTGCGTCTTCGGGTCGTCCTCCTCGTAGTTGTAGATGTACATGATGAGCTTGCGGAACTTGCGCTTCTCGAACATGCCCATGAGCGACGAGCGCAGCGCCTCCTCGCCCGTGGCCGGCACTTTGTAGCTGCGGCCGCCCTTGACCACGTAGCTGCCGTCCACGTTCTTGAACTCGAGGTAGCGCGTCACCTTGGTGTGCAGCAGCATCTTGACGAGCTTGCCGCACGCCATGATGAACTTGGGGATCAGGTCCACGTTGTAGTCACGGTCGGCGCCCAGGTCCGTCGGCACGGCCTGCCCCGGCTTGAACTTCTTGTACAGGTTCGACAGGTTGGGCGACGCGCACTCGCCGCCGTAGTACGCGTTGCGGTCCACCTGCAGCACCTTCTTGCCGTTCACGGCCAGCAGCCCGCTCAGGATGCACTCCTTCAGGCCCGTGCCCAGCACGATCACGTCGTACTCGCCGTCCGCCAGCGCCTCGGCGCCCTGCGGCAGCCACGCAAAGTCCGGCTTGCTCTCCTCCGCCATGCTGATCGCTCGCTGGCTCGCCCGGTTGGTAGGAAGGTGGGGGTGTTGCTTGCTGCTTCTTCCCGTGGAGAGCAAAATATCTTCTTCTCCCCCTTCCTCGAGGCGCAACCGGCGCTGCTTGCTTGTGTGGCGCCGCGAGTGCTAGTGGACCCGTACTAAGCACACATGATACAACGTTAAGGTGATAAGACGGGAAATTGACGAGCTTTATAATAGCGAGAGAACATGGTCGAATAGCCGACTGATGAGTCATGTGCCGACATAGTAACCGCTGCATGGGTAGAGGTGGGGCTGGGCGAATCACAAGCAGCCGCAATACCTCCGCAGCATTCATTTCAACGGGCAGTAGTCGAGGCTTCTGGGGTCAAACGCAATATCACTACGGCTCAATAAATTATTTATTGCTCATTCATTACTGTTGACAACCTTTCAACCTCGGTTGTAGTATTGAGCAAGCTCTTCCAAATGATAAAGTATCCCAAGCTGCAACTTTGAGTTCCCGAAAGGTGCCTACAAACGCCGCGTCTGGTGACACTCTGCGCTCATCCGCCCAGCCGCCACGCTCCTTTGCAAGTCCGAACGGCGCGCGCGACGGACTTCCGCCCCATGTTCTGCGGCGATGACGTCGAGGCGGTGGTCGGGGACGTGGGCACGAGCCTGAGCAAGTTCGGGCTCGCGGGTGAGGACACGCCCACGCTGGTGCTGCCCACGGCCGTGGGCAAGAAGCCGCCGCCGCCGCCGCCGGCCGTCGCCAATGCCGCCACTGCCGCAACACCGCGCCAGTCGTTCGTGCTCGGCGACCTGCACCACGCGCGCGACGTCGAGGTGCTGCGGCCCATCGAGGCCTGCGCCGTGGCCAACTGGGACGCGCTCGAGCGCATCTGGGGCTTCGCCTTCGACCGGCTGCGCCTGGACCCGGCCGCGCACCCGGTCATCACGTCCGCGGCCTCGTGCTTCGCCAACGACGCGCTGCACAACGCGGCCGGCCGCGACGGCGAAAAGTACCTCGAGCTCATGTTCGAGCAGTTCCGAGTGCCCGCCTTCTACATGGCCAAGGACGCCGTGCTCGACGCCTTCGCCTTCGGCCGCTCGGCCGCGCTCGTCGCCGAGGTCGGCGCCGGCGCCACGCGCGTCGTGCCCGTCTTCGACGGCTACGCGCTCGAGCGGCCGGCGCAGTACTCGACCGTCGGGTGCAACCAGCTCTCCAAGTACTTAGCTCATTTGGTGGCCAAGAACCACGCGGACGTGGCTGTGCGGCCGCGGTGCACGTTCTCGCGGACCGTCAGCGCGCTCACCGGGAAGATGGAGGTCACGCTGCTGCCTTCCGAGATGGTGACGCCGCCGCTCATGCCCGCGAGCTACCTCAAGTTCATGAAGGCCGAGCTGTTTCGAGACATGAGGGAGGCCACGTGCCTCACGTCCATCTCGCCGCTGCCAGACAGCCACGGCCACTCGGTCCATAGTCATTCAGTCAAGGCAGGCGGGGCGAGTACCAAGCAGGAGAGCCCCGTGGGCACGGCCGACGTAGCGTTCGAGCCGGTGCGGTACGAGCTGCCCGACGGCCAGGCGATCGTGCTCGAGCGCGAACGGTACCAAGTGGGGGAGTTCCTGCTGCACCCGAAGAACTTTGAGACGGCTGTCGTCAAGACGGAGCAGCACGCCGCGGCGGCCGCGCGGACGCCTGCCAAGGGACTGCATCGGATGCTGTACGACGCCGTGCAGCTCTGCGACGCGGACCTCCGGCGCGACTTGCTGAGCAACATTATCCTGTGCGGCGGCGGAGCGCTCACCCCGGGACTCACGGAGCGGCTGCACGCCGAGCTGAGCGCCATGGTGCCGAGCACGTTCAAGGTGCGCTTCACGGCGGTGCAGAAGGTCGAGCGCCAGTTCAGCGTGTTCATCGGCGCGTCCATCCTCGCCTCGCTTGGGTCGTTCCAGCAGCTGTGGATCTCCAAGCAGGAGTTCGACGAGGTCGGCGCGCACGCCCTGTGCGCGGACCGGTTCGTCTGAGTGGGCGAGCACGCAGCCAGAGGGTCGAGGGCTTAGAGTATTCTCTCCATGTCGCGGCGGCAAGCGACTGCGATGGCACAGACTGAGAGCTGTTCCTTCATATTAATAGGTAGATCGTTTTGGGCTCCATGGCGGCGCTGGGTTTTGTCGAGGCGAACTATGGCGGATGCAACGGAGCGTTGGCGGACGGCGTTCCTTGGCTATTGATAGAGGCTGTGGCGCAATCAAGAGACCAGGAGAAGCTGCCGGATGCGATCCCGGGGGATTCGGACGCGGCCAAGGCAGACGCGAATAGCTGTGGAGGGAGTAATCGGTCGACAGCATTTGCCGCGGCGATTCACCGGCACGAGCTGCTTGTCTGACCCAGCAGGAGCTTGTTCATTGCCAGAAGCCAGGACGAAACGATCCGCTGGTCTATTCCAAGTGCAGCAGCGCGATAAGCTTCATACACGCGGTCTCCTTTCAGGCTGCTAGCGTCTCTCACTTCCCAACAGTCCGTCTCCAGCTCACCTGCTTCACCCAGCCTCCCTTGAAGCCTCTCACCCCGGTCCAAGATGTCACGCTCGAGCTACCAGACGTCCCAGAACGTTGACAACTTCATGCGCGAGAAGCCGAGCACCCGGCTCCACGCCCCTCCTGGAGGCGGCTCCACGGTCGGCTCGCTCATCTTTGGCGACGGCGGCGGACCGGACGAGAACCCGTTCGCCGGTCACGAGCGCCGCAACTCTCTTGTGCGCCGAAAGGAGGAGGCGCCGGAGCAGAGCAACCCATACGCCAGGGACTACCGGCGCAACAGCGGCGGCCCGACCGACTACAGCCAGCCTCCTGCTGGGCAGCAACCGCAGCAACCCGTCGCGGGACAGCGCATGTCGTCGTCCAACCAGTACGCCAACGGCTCGAACCAGAATGCGGGCAACGTGCTGACGGACCGCCGCATCACGCGCATCCATGCGCCGCCCGGTGGCGCCTCCTCCATCACCTTCGGCTGATCGTCCACCCTGCAACGATAGGTTATTAGCTCTCTCTGATCAGACCCCCTCTAGCCAGACACGAAGCTTCACATTGAAGGGATCGCAACGCTCCCCACTCGCCACTACAGCCGACACCATCGACGTCAACAGACAAAATACACTTTTCTCGATTAGCTGTCGACGTCGAAAGCTGCGTCTATTCCTCCGAGTCGCTTGCGTCCTCTTCTTCCTCCTGCTCCACCTCTTGCTGCTCGCTAGCAGCCTCTTCGTCGCTCGTTGCTTCCTCCACGTCCTCCTCCTCCTCCACGTTCGGCAGCGCGACGATGGCCAGGCCGTTCTTGACCGTCTTAATCTTGTCCCACCGACCGAGGCGGTGCTCCTGGCCCACGCCCGCAAGCAGGAACCGCGCCTTGGCGTCGAAGCAGAGCGCGTTCACATGGCCCTCGAGCGGGATGGTTCCGACAGGCACCAGCACGCGGTTGCGCAGATCCGCGCGCCACAGGCGGATGACTCCGTCGCTCGAGCCGGACGCGACAAGGTCCGTCCGAGGCAGCACGCCGACACTGCTGATCCACTTGCCTCCGTGCGCGCTCTGCACGACGTGCACAGGCTTCTTGCGCGCATTTGACCAGAGCGACAGCGATCCGTCGTCGCCGCCGGTCACGTAGAACTCGTCGTTGACCATCTTGACGCAGTCCATGGAGCCCGAGTTGCCGTAGAAGACAAGCTGCGTCTCCTCGGGGATCTTCCACATGCGCACGCTGCGGTCGCGGCCGCAGCTGACCACGCGCTCCTTGTACAGCGCGTCGAGGCCGTTGACTTCGCTCTGGTGGCCGAAGAGCGTCTCGACGTACCCCATCTCAGTCAGGTTCCAGTGCTTGATGGACCGGTCGAACGATCCAGAGAAGAGCGCGTGCGAGCGCAGACGGAAGGCAAGAGAAGACACAGCATCGCGGTGGCCCGCGAAGCTCTCCTCCAGCTCGTTCTTCTCGACATTCCACACACGCACGAGCTTGTCGTGGCCGCCGCTGGCCAGGTACTTCCCGTCCGAGCTCACAGCGAGCGCCAGCACGCACTTGTCCTTGTCAGAGTGCTTCTTCTTCTTCTCGAGAGTGACGTCGTCGGTGGGCAGCGACAGCCGCGTCTTCTGCTGCTGCGCGAGGTCCCAGCGCAAGATCGACCCGTCCTTGGCGGCCGAGAACGCGGTCCGGCCGTCCTCCATCAGGCACGCACTCGTCACTGGCAGCTAGACCGTCGTCGTCATGAACGGAGCATCGCACGTTAAGTCAGCGCATCCCACCACCACCACACATGTCGACGATGACGCCGTACCCGATGGCCCTTGAGGAACTTGGTCGAGTCGGCGTCGAACTCAAAGTCCTCGTACTTGCTGGCGACCTCCTTGAACAGCCGGCCGGCGGCCTCAAGCGCGTCCTGGTGCAGACGCGCGCCGACGCGGTCCTCGCCGCCCGTGATGCCCCCTTCGTCGTCGTCGTCCGAGCCCTCCTCCTGGGTCGTCACCTGCGAAAGGTACTCCTTGGCGAGGCGCATGCGCTTCTCCTGCGCCGTCTCGCGCGCCTCGGCCTCGTCCTCCTCGCTCTCGTCGCCCGCGTCCTCGCCGCCGCTCTCCTCGCTCTCGGACGCGATCACGTCGCCGTCGCCCTTCTTGCCCGACCAGTCGAACGCGTCGTCGCCCAGCGCGCGCTTCTTGCGCTGCGGCGCGGCCGACCGGCCCGCCTTGATCGCCACTCGCCGCTTCATCTCTGCTCGCGTCGGTCAGCGGAGTCTGGAGCCGTGGGCGCGCGCTGCAGCGAGGTCGACAGCAGGTCGCCAATGCTCTCGCGTCGCTTTGGCGTCCGTTTTGACTGGCAGGCGGCCAGCCACCTCTTTCTAGCGCCACCGAATGGCGTTGGCCACACGAATGGATCCGTTGGTGGCGCATCGGTAGTTTAGTGACACGTCACTCGCTGGAACAGTCCTGCTGCCACACACCATTCACCTTCGAATCTGGCCCGACGGTGGCGTGGCGTGTGCCTTGCACACAGCCATGCGAATCACGCACCTGCCCCAATAGATTGGGAAGAAGCAGGCGAGAAGAGCGTCAAGCATCCTGCTGCGATGGCGGACGCGGCGGCGGCGGCCGGCGCCGAGGTGCGCGTGTCGGGCGAGGTGAACCGCATGATCCAGGCGGAGGTGGCGGCGCTGTACGCGCGGCTGGAGCCGCTGCGGCGGCAGGCGCGCTTCCCGTCGTTCGCGAGCGTCAACGTGCCCATGGTGCTCGTGCTGGGCAACCACTCGTCGGGCAAGAGCACGTTCATCAACCACATGCTGGGCCAGGACGTGCAGAAGACGGGCCGCGCGCCCACGGACTGCACCTTCACGGTGCTTGTGGGCGGCGCGCGCGAGGAGCGGCTGGACGGGTCGGCGCTCGTGCGGCACGAAGCGCTCGGCTTCGGCGACGTGCGCCGCCTCTTCGGCCGTGAGTTCGTCTCGCAGGTTGAGCTCAAGGTGGTCGAGGGGAGCGCGCTGCTGGACGACGGCGGACTCATGGTCGTCGACTCGCCCGGGATGATCGACCCGCCGGGCACGTCGCTCGACCGCACCGACACGGACCGCGGGTACGACTTCAAGCGCGTCGTGCAGTGGTTCGCCGAGCGCGCTGACGTGATCCTCGTCATGTTCGACCCGGACAAGCCGGGCACGACCTTCGAGACGCTCGACGTGCTCACCTCGAGCCTGCGCGGGCTCTCGAGCAAGATGCTGCTCATCCTCAACAAGGTCGACGACTTCCACACGGTGCACGACTTCGCCAGGGCCTACGGCGCGCTCTGCTGGAACCTCAGCAAGGTCATCCCGCGCAAGGACCTGCCCTTCATCTACACCATGTACGTGCCGCAGGACAAGCGCCAGGCGGGCAAGAAGGTCACCACGGTGCGCACCACGCGCGTCAATGGCGAAGTGACGAGTCGCGAGGTCGTCTCGGACGCGACCGGCGGATTCACCTCCTCCACTGGCGCCTCTGACGCGCCGTTCGACGTGCAAAAGATGCTGGAGCACGAGTTCGACGGGACGCGGAGCGAGGTCATGCGCGAGATCGAGCGCGCACCCGACCGCGCCACTGACAACGTGCTCAACCTGCTCAAGGCGACGGTCTCGCGGCTCAAGATGCACGTGACGCTTGTCCAGGCGTGCAGGAAGGAGTACGCAGACCTCGAGACCTTCTGGCGACGCGTCCAGATCGCCGGGGCCGTCGCCGGCGTTGGTCTCGTGTCCTTCTATCTCATCCGGACGGTCGGGAACGCGGCCCCGGGTAGCATTGCCGACGCTGTCACGGACAGTAGCAGCTCGACCAAGCCTTCTCCTTCGCCTACGACGACTACACCTGGCGCAACGACGCCCATGCTGCGCGGGTCGACCCCTGGGCAAGACTGGCAGGCCAACTGGGCCAAGCAAGTGGCGCGCTCGCAGTCGACATTCCGATACGGCACCTTCTTCAAGCTGCTCCTGTCGTCGTGCGTCGCCAACCTCGCAGTCTGGAAGGCGGCGGCGCTCAACCTCGAGTTCAAGCGCGCCAGCGTGCTGCAGTGGCTGCCGACCACTTTCGCGCGCGTGTACGCGCCGTTCCTGTGCAAGTCGGACCGCTTGGCGGACGAGACGGCGGCGCAGTGGCAAGCCGTGCAGCCCGGGCTGGAGCTGGCGCTGACGGCCACTCCGCTGCTCGAGTTCGCTCCATTCGAGCCCAAGGACACGAACTACCTGGACGACGTGCTCGGGCTGCACATCCCTCGGCTGGACCGCAGCGTGCGCGACCGCGCCGGCGATGATCACGCGTACCTGCGCTTCAAGCACCTGAAGAAGCCGGCAGCGACTCCCAGCAGCGAGTAAGCCGCTTCCAATACTTGGCAACTCGAGTCAGAGATCAACACGTTTCCTCATGCGTTTTCTGATTAGTTAGGTGTTGTGACGCGAACGCTCAAGAAGGAGCCATAAAAGTACAAACGTTGGGCAAAAAGAGGCGTCAGTCAGGCTCAGAGCACGCGCGTGTGCCTTCCAGTGGACACGAGCCGTCTCTCGAGTGATCGCTCGGAGCGCTTAGAAAATGCCGCCACTGGCCTTGGCGCCCGTGACCGCCGACTTGTCCAGGTTCACGAGCACGTTGCCCTGCCGATTCGCGACCAGCATCTCCGAGAGCAAGCTGTTGGACGTCTCGCCAGAGACGACGACCTTCGGGTTCGACGCGAGGGAGTTGATCATTTCGAGCTGCTGCATCCGCAACTTGTGCTCGCGCTGCTTGACCAGCTTCTTCGCCGCAATGCCCTCGGCCTGCGCGACGATTTCAGAGGCCTTGGCACGAGCCTTGGCCTCGATCTCGTCCACGGTCGCTAGCAGCGTCACGTCCAACGCGTTCTTCTCTGCGCGGATCAGCTCAATCTCAGCGTCGCAGTGCGCAGCGATCTCCATGCGGATACGCTCCGTCTCGGCCCGGATCTCGGCGATCTTCAGCGAGGCTTCAACGTTCAGGTTGTTGCAGCGCACGGTGGTCTCCTGCGCGATCTGCGCCTGCACGAGCTTCGTGTCGGCGCGGACGAGGTCGATCACCTTCTGGATCTCGGCGCACTTGGCCTTCCCCGTCTGCTCCTCCTCCATCAGCATGACCTTGCGCGCCAACTTGGTCGTGTCGATCTCCTCCTTGTACTGCAGCAGCTGCATGTCGCTCATCTGCTTCATGTTTTGCTCCTTGATGGAGCTCAAGTGCGTCGTGCGGCTTTCCATTTGCAGCTGGAAGCTGTCGGGTAGAGTCACGTTGGTGATGGCCACGCTCGTGATTTCGACGCCGTACGTGTTGAATTGCTGGTTGAGACTGCGCTTGATATCTTCCGTCACGCAGTACAACACCTTGGCCTCCGGCACGGCCTCTGCATCGTCCTTCGACTCCTCCACCGACTTGTAGTCGAGCGACTTGGTGTCGTGGTACCCGTCGGGCGACTCGTCTCGCGGGTTTGTGCGGAAGTTGAGCGCGCCCGTCTGGAACCGCTCCTTCATCGTGCCGTCCCGCAGTTGGTACACCTCCGTATGCAGCACGCTTCGTGCCAGCGCGCGCACGGCCTCGTCCTGCGCGGCACGGAGCTGCACCTCGAGTCCGTTCGGGCCGAGCTCATAGACGAACCGGCGCACCAGCTCGGGGTCCTCGCCCTTGGACTCGTCGCCCATGATCCGCAGAACGAGGCACATGTCGATGCCGACCGTCACGTCGTCGGCCGTCTTGCAGCCCTTCACAGGCGTGTCGAACACGATGTACTGCTTGGTCACCAGGTGCGCCACCTTGGTGAACAGCGACGCCATGTGGAAGCCTGGCGGCCACACGGGCGTCCGCGTTCCGTCGCTCTTGATGTAGTCCACGTCCCGGCCCTGGTGCTGCACCAGCGCGTACGTCCCCTCCGGCACGCGGATGTACGGCTTGACCATGCTACGTCCAGGGTTGATGATCACGACCGTGTTGCCGTCGTAGCACGCGCCGAAGATGCGGTTGGCGCTGTCCACGCGCCACGCGTTGCGGTAGAGCAGCCGCGTCTGGTGCTTGGAGCCGCCCGGTGCCTCCTCGCCTATCAACTTGCTGCTGCCGGTGCCCATGTCTGTCGGCGCCTTGTTGGCTGGAGGGAGGGAGGGAGGGAGTGACTAGGCTCGAGACTTGTTGTCGAGGCCGCGGATTCGAATGTGAGACGACACGAATCGGCGGTACTGTGGTCGTAACTGGAAGACCGGAAATGAAAACTACATGCTGCAAACACCGAGTCCTTTGTGGGTACACAATTGCGCGTGTCCAACGCCATAAATGCCGACTTTTTCAAGTTGAATGTGATAGATACACTTCTTCCACCATACTTTAACCAAGTGTGATTTAGATACACTTTGACCTTCATACTTGAACCAAGTCGTTCGAAAATTCAGAGCAGTGACATGTTGTTGGGTACACCTGCACCCAATTGAAGGCCAAGTCTCCTCCACCTGACGAGGGCCAGGCCCCCCGTGACTCTGACGAGTGCGCAGTGCTCTAGCAGGCGAGTGGTTTGCGCTACCTCAGCGGTGCAGGGTGCAGCTTGAGTGACATGCGCCTCGAGGCGGCGGATACAGTACCCTCCTCAGGTGGTGCCGCATCGGTGCTGGTCCGCGCTTGATGGAACAGCACGACTGCAAAAATGCACACAGAAAAGCAAAACACTTGAATTCAGTATCGATAATCCGTCGGGTGGAACTTCAATCCACTTTTTTGGGTACACTCTCCACGTAAATTACGCGCGGTACACTATAAAAGCCGACATCCTTGTGTTCATTTCCGATTTTCCCCAACTCGACGCACTCCGACCCCACGACACCGCGCTCGACCACGCATCAGCAGCTATGACGAGCCGACTGGGCCAGCGCAAGAACCACCTCGTGCAGAAGGACATCAGCAAGCCCTCGGACGGTATTTACGCCTTGCCGCTTTGAGCGGCCAGTCCTCACGGTCTCACGCCTCCTCTCTCGTTGCGTCCGCAGCCATGAAGCAATTCAACGCCAAGGTGTCGGACGGCCGCATCCCGCTCGTGCTCGCTCCGAACTACGCGTCGCTCATGACTGTCGCCATGCGCGTTCCCTCCGGCCTGTGCGTTCTGCCCGCCCTTGTCGGCCTCCCAGCTGTTGCAGACGGTCACTGACGCTGGTCGTATCGCCTTGTATCCTTGTTGGATAGGTGGGTGCTCAAGCAGAAGTGGAACGCCCACGACGGTATGATGGACCCGGGACTCAAGCTGTTCTGGCCGGCCTGGAACCGCATCTCGCACATCGTCACCAAGCAAGCGGTCACGTATACGAACCCGGTGCACCAGTGCCCGACGTCGGACAACGTGATGGTGGACATTGACATCTCCATCAGCTTCCAGATCGGCCCGACTGAAGACGATGCCGTCAAGTTCGTCTACTCGCTTGGCGCGCACCGCTTCGACGAGCTGCTCTACAGCCTCATGGAGGAGGCCATCCGCGGGCTGGTGCACTCGGTGCGCCACGACCAGGTCCACGACCTGCGCGAAGAGTTTGCGCTCGGCATGAAGAAGGACCTGAACACCAAGCTGACGGCGTACGGTGTGTTCATTCACAACGTCAAGGTGACGAACGTGGAACTGCCGCCCAAGCTCTCGAGGATGCTGGAAGAGACGACCGAGTTCAAGACCAAGATGGAGGAGCAGGAGAAGAACCACGAGAACCGGCTGCGCATTTTGCTGAACGAGGAGACGCAGAAACTCACGGCGCTCGAGAAGGAGAATGAGCGCGCGATCCAGGACCTGCAGGCCGAGAACACGCGCGCCAACATCTATCGCGACGAAGTGCGCACGCAAGCGGAGGCGAAGGCGCAGGTGGCGGTTGCGCAGCACGTGTCGGTGAATGAGAACAAGGTCATTGCTGCACGCGGTCTGAAGGACGATGCCGTGTCGACCGCAATGGCCGAGACGGTGCAGCGCAAGGCTCAGCCGATGGTCGAGCTCGACGCAACCAAAAAGGACTACGAGCAGTATGTGACTGTGGCCAAGACCAAGGCGGACGCCATCATGGAGGCTGCGCAGAAAGAAGCGGAGAAGATCCTGGCGATTGCTGACGCTGAAGCGAACTCTGCTGCTGCTCTGGTCGCGAAGCGCGAGTTCGACTTCCGTGAGAAGAAGCTCACAATGGAGTCCCGGCTCGCGGCCAAGGTCCCGGTGGTGATCAGCGGCAAGAATGGCGACGACCTGATCCGCCAGTCTTTGCTGCAGACGCTGGATGTCACGAACTAACCAGCCGGAAGCTGGTCGACGGCTAGTGAAGGCGAGAGCGTACCGAGCTAGTTCGCGACAGTGCTTTTGATTTTTACGCGTGCTTGGTCAAGCACGAAGCCGTCCCGCTGGAAGGACATCAGTCGGTCAGAGATCGAACGAGAAGCTGTATTTATATGCCATGAACCCCGCGCCGTGTTCGAGATGATCTTGACCCTGTCAAAGCCATCATTGAGCGAAATCTCTGTTGTACGCGGCGCACGGCTTCGAGGTGGGAGCCCATTTCACTCTAACAGGCCAGCTTCATACAGTGGCAGGCTCGTAGGACTGGGAGTTAGTTTATGCCGTCTTCATGATGCTCTTGAGAGCACCATCAGTCACGTTGAGTAGAACACTCCCTTGCTTGTTCGCCACGAGCATCTCGGCTAGCAGACTGTTGGACGCGTTGCCCGTGACCACAGCTTGCTTGTTCTTCGACAGAGACGTGAGCAGATTGAGTCGCTGCATCTCGAGCTGGTGCGACCGAACCTTCTCAAGCTTCTTGGCTGCGGCACCTTCCGCCCGCGCAACGATCTCCATGGCTTTGGCGTCTCCTGCGCTGGCGATTTCTTCAATCTCTGCGTGAAGCTGCAGCTTGGACGCCTCGAACTCGGCCTTCAGCAGCTGCACCTCGGCATCGCACCTCGAGGTAATTTCTGCCGAGATACGTGCCGTCTCGGCATGGATCTGCTCGATCTTGAGCGCTGCATCCGCTGCGATCTTGTTGCACTGGACCTTGGTCTCCTGCTCGATCTGCGCCTGCACGAGCTTCGTGTCCGCCTCGACCATGTCAATCTCCTTCTGGATCTCGGCGCACTTGGCCTTCCCCGTCTGCTCCTCCTCCATCAGCATCATCTTGCGCGCCAACTTGGTCGTGTCGATCTCCTCCTTGTACTGCAGCAGCTGCATGTCGCTCATCTGCTTCATGTTTTGCTCCTTGATAGCACTCAGGTGCGTCGTGCGACTCTGCATCTGCTCCTGGAAGTTAGCCGGGAGCTTCACGTTGGTGATGGCCACGCTCGTGATCTGGACGCCGTAGTTGTTGAACTGCTTGTTCAGGTTCTTCTTGATGTCTTCCGTGACGTAGTACAGCGCCTTGTGCTCGGGTGCGGATAGCAGCGGCGTTCCCGCCTCGTCCATCATCGGGTCAGCCTTCGGTTGACCCGGCATAGGCTCAATGGGCGTCTCATTCGCGGCTCGATGGACGATTCCAAGCCCGCCGGTGTTAAATTCCTCCTTCATCGTTCCGTCGCGGAGTTTGTACACCTCGGTGTGCATCACGCTTCGCGCAAGACCACGGACGGCTTCGTCCTGCGCCGCTCGGAGCTGCACCTCAAGGCCGTTAGGTCCCAGTTCGTAGACGAATCGCCGCACAAGCTCGGGGTCCTCTCCCTTTGACGCATCGCCCATGATGCGGAAGATGAGGCACATGTCAATGCGCACTGTCACATCGTCCGCCGTCTTGCAGCCCTTGACAGGTGTCTCGAACACGATGTACTGCTTTGTGACAAGATGCGAAACCTTGGTGAACGGGTCCGCCCAGTGGAAGCCTGCAGGCCAGACGGCGCTCTTTCCGCCGCCTTCGGTCTCGTAGTCCAAGTCGCGTCCCTGACTCTGCACCAACGCGTACATACCCTCCGGCACGCGGATGTACGGCTTGATCAGGCTGCGTCCCGGGTTGATCATGATGACCGTGTTGCCGTTGTAGCAAGCGCCGAACAGTCGGTTGGCGCTGTCCACCCGCCATGTCTCGCAGTAAAGTAGCCGCGTCTGGTGGTTGCCGCCCTCGGGAAGCTGCGTCTCGAAGCTCTGTCCTCCCCCCATGCCTGTCCTCTATTGATGGTTGTCCCGTGCGCGAGTGTCTTTTGGTTGGGAACTGGCAACGCCCGACGCTGGTGCTTGCGATGCGTTCAAGAGCGACGGAGAGACGGGAATCCCAGTGAAGTGGGAGCGTTCGTTTCATCAACCTCCATCTTTGAGCCGTTGAGTGGTTTTCGCTTGTGGGATCGCACCAAACGACTCCGTTCTTTGTTTGAGGAGAACGTTCAGGCTTAGCGCCTCGAAGGCGCCATCACGTTGACAACGCCCTGAAAGAACAGATAACCAACCGCCCACCGCGAAGCCCTATTGTTGGACCAAAAGGAAACGCCAAACTCCGCACCACTTCCACTGCCCACTCGACCACGGTCGTGGACATCACAACTCTCCACGAACAGCTCGCCTCATTCCTCCACCGAGTTCAATCACCTCAAGAATGCAGTTGATGCCCGCTCCTACCGGGTCGGCGGCGCCGCTCAAGCCCGTGCGGTACAACCGACTCGTGCAGCAAGACATTGGCAAGGCAATGGACGGTACCGATCGCTCTGATGCGCATTGCGTGTGTACCTAGAGCTGTGTCGTGGCACCAACTCTAACTCCATCGCGCATCTCTCTTGGCAGCGATGCGATACTTCAACGCCAAGTCGCAGGACGGTCGGATCCCGCTCGTGCTCATCCCTGCATACCCCGTCTTCTTCAGCCTATTCATGCAGGTGCCGTCGGGAATGTACGTTGACTCCGATCGGCTCGGCGGTTTGTACTCTCTCCATCTGAAAAAGCACGCTTGGGGCAATCGGCAGGTGGGTGCTCAAGCAGAAGTGGAACGCCCACGACGGCATGATGGACCCGGGACTCAAGATGTTTTGGGCGGGCTGGCACCGCATCTCGCACATCGTCACCAAGCAAGCGGTGTCATACTCCAACCCCGTGCGGTTCTGTCCGACGGCGGACAACGTGATGGTGGACATTGACATCTCCATCAGCTTCCAGATCGGCCCGACTGAAGACGATGCCGTCAAGTTCGTCTACTCGCTTGGCGCGCACCGCTTCGACGAGCTGCTCTATAGTTTGACCGAAGAAGCCATCCGCGGACTGGTGCACTCGGTGCGCCACGACCAGGTCCACGACCTGCGCGAAGAGTTTGCGCTCGGCATGAAGAAGGACCTGAACACCAAGCTGACGGCGTACGGCGTGTTCATTCACAACGTCAAGGTGACGAACGTCGACTTGCCTGAGAAGCTATCTGCCACGCTCGAAGAGACGACGGCATTCAAGACCAAGATGGAGGAGCAGGAGAAGAACCACGAGAACCGGCTGCGTATTCTCGTCAATGAGGAGACACAGAAGCTGACAGCACTCGAGAAGGAGAACGACCGTGCTATCCAGGACCTACTAGCCGTCAAAGCGCGCTCGATCATCCATCGCGACGAGATGCGCACAACCGCGACTGCAAAGGCTCAGGTCACGGTCGCGCAGCACAAGAGTACCCATGAGAACAAGATCTTGGAGGCGGAAGGTCTCAAGGCGGACGTGGTGGCTACCACCAGCGCGACAACTGTCAGGCGCAAGGCCGCGCCGACGGTCGAGCTAGCTACAATCCGCGAAACGTACGATCAGTACGTCGCCGTGTCCAAGATCAAGCGAGAGGGCGTCATCAAGGCTGCGGAGCGTGAAGCGGCCAAGATCGTTGCGAATGCTGAGGCCGAGGGCGTCTCCGCCTCCTTCCTGGCGGATAAGCGCAGCTTTGAGTACCAGCAGAAGCGGCTGCAGCTCGAGACCGAGCTCGCGCAGATCGTGCCCGTGGTCATCAGCGGCAAGAACGGCGACGATCTCATTCGCCAGACCTTCCTCCAGACGCTCGATACTAGAAAGTAGCCGAGTTCGCACGAGAAGCGACCCAGTCGCAAGTCCACAGCGAGTAAAGTTGCTTTCGAGAGCAGCCCATGTGCTCAATGCGTTCTGTAGGACACCTTCGCCGAGTCGATGGCTGTTCGTCAATGCGTGAGCGAACTCGCCGTCGATCAGAACTAAATTTATTTGATGCGTGCCCATCCTGGCCAAAGCGCTGGCGCGTAAGGTATGCACGTGTTCAACAATCTCGACGCCTCGGAGAGTGCTGGTGGACTTCAAGATCGCCGACATGATATCATCGTACTGGACCGACTTCGACAAGCACCTGGACCCGAATGGTGACGGTCACACCGAGTGGCCAGCCCAGCTATGCGATCGCCACGACAAAGCGCCTGGACGGACTCGGACGCGGGCGTGATCGACCTGGCCGATTCGAGCGACAAGACCGACTGTATCACGCGCTTGATGACTACCGAGCCTAAGTGGTCGGTCTATCCGGACTAAGCGTAGTAAAAGCGAGGGATCGCACTGCGAGTCCACTGCGACGCTTTCGTGCGCGCTTCGAGCAGTCCGCGTGACTGGCGTGCCGTGCCAACTGGGTCTATCATGAGCTTTGACCGAATCAGCCAAAAAGTACAATCTGGTATAGTTTATTCAAGTGAAAGTGCTGCTGCTCCGCAATCCGATACTCCGGAGAACCAGACAGTGTGTGATACTGGCAGACTGTGCCCCGGCCTTAGGCGCTCAAGACGTGAGCGTATGGAGCTAACCAAGACAGATCCCTTTTTGCTTGTCCAATGCCTTTGCCTAATAGTGCAGTCACGCGTTGCGTCTGACTACAGTGGGTCGCTGTT
>JAADXX010000348.1:0-28655 GCA_023338025.1 Phytopythium oedochilum | reverse complement strand
GCGACTGCGACGTACGTTGCAATGGGCACACAAGTTACGGCGGACTCAGACGAGCAGGTCTGAGGATTCTGAGGTATTCTGAGTAAGTTGAACTGGATTTTTTTGGCGGGAACGACGAGTTGCCGCCAAAACCAGGTGCGACGGTTCGAAATTTCTGTGGGTGTCAACTGAAGTTTCGCAGGCGTGCAACCGCTTGTCATTTGTCCTCCCCAACGTCATGCTCGGCCGTGGTACGTACAATACATTGTGTCAAGACGCGTGCTGGCCACGACTGCTTCATACATACTCGACGGTTTACACTTTGTTTACAGCCGACGACAACGTCACTTGGACGCTCCATCAGCTTCCGCCGTCGATGCGCGCTGATGTGAGCAATCCGTGTGCGAGTTGCCAAGGCTTTGTCGAACGCCAATCAGTAATTGACCGAGTCTATCACTATGCCATCAGCGACGCTGTGTCCGCTTGCATGGACGATCGATTCGATGGGGTTGTGCCATCTCCTGACGTCTCGCAGTCAGTTCGCCACTACTAAGGCGATGTAGCTGCGTCACTTCACGGCTGGGCCGCAAAGACGGCGCGCGGAACTTGCGCTTCTCTCATTCGTGCTCACTCGGATGCCGCGTCCTCTCCGTGCGATGGTTCGTCTCTGGGCATCGCCCGACGGGTCCAAAACTGCACGAACGCACAATGCGGGTGCACTGCGAGGTGCGACTGTCAAGGCAGTCAGCACTCGCAGCTTCAAGGCCGAGCGTCGGTGCTGAGATGCGAGGCGCGCCGTAATCTCGTGCCAACACTCTCTGCGAGTGACTGCAGCGGCTGCCGGCCTCGACGCTTCGTTTGGCCGGCAAGGCCCTGAGCAGCCGGAATGCAGCGACCGAGAGCCCCTGCACCTTCGTCTCGGCGTCCCATTCGCTTGGTCGGCCGACCGGTCCAGGTGGACGCCGCCAACAGTAACGCTAGTACAACACGTTGTAGCTCGACCACGGATAAGAGGTTGGAGCGACCGGTTGGAGCTGACGAAACGCCTTGAACTGACACAAGTCGCGGAGTTGTGACCAGCTGGCAGGTTATGCTTTTTGGTGGCCGCTGACCAACCGGCAATCATTCCAAAAAACGGTGATGATGTTGCATGTCCCAGGCGCCTCGGACTCCGAAACATAATCATCATAGCATCTGTACGCCCACTTTTGTTACCGAACTGACTGGCATTGCACCGTGTTTTGGCAAACTAAAGTCGCGTGTTGCATGGGCTGACTGGCGACCCCGTCCCCTACTTCCCATGGTCCGCTCTCTCGCGCGCATACACTCATCCCCTGGTCTGCCCATCTCTGGTCGCGTCGCCCATGACAAGCGGCAACGTCAACGCGACGTCCCCATTCATTCCTCAAGTCACTCGAGCGGACGGCCGGACGACCACCGCACCCAGCCAAGGGTGCACACCCAAAGAGTTAAGGCCGGGCGGGCGGGCGGCGGCTGGGGGCCCAGCCTGGGCGGACCACGGCGCGCCGTGCCGCCACGCACTACTGTCCCATACATCCCAGGCGTAGCGGAGACCGCAGTCGGCACTTTGGCTTTCGTCCGCCCCGCACTACACCCGGACCCGGACCTGCCGATGCTGCCGACGGACGCGCCGGGGCCCGCGGCCTGCATCTGCGGCCTCGTGGTGGACGTGCGGTCGCCGCGCTTCCTGCTCGAGTGCCACTACTGCGGCCGCTGGTGCCACGGCGACTGCGTGCGCGTGGCCGAGCGCGACGCGCTGCAGATCGCCAAGTTCGCCTGCGACGACTGCGCCAAGCGCGGACTCGCGACCGAGCGCTACCAGTGTGCGTCGGGCCCTACCGACCGCCCCTCTCCTCCCCTCCTCCTCTCCTCCTAACGCGACTGCTGGGGCTGCGCAGACTCGGAGACCGCGCCGAGCTTCGACGTGGACGAGATGAGCTTCGCGCCGCTGCCGATCCAGCGCCGGCCGGCCGAGTTCGTGGCCACGCCCGTGGCCTACCGCAAGAACTCGGAGGCCTTCCGCCGCGTGCTCAAGACGGCCGTCTACGCGCGCTCGGGCGTGCACTCGGTGCTCGCACAGGTACGCCCGGTAGCTCGACACCAGGGACAGACGGACAGGTGCTAACACACCACCGACACACTGCAGGACTTGGACCCCGCGTTCTTGAAGCTGCACGCGCTCGAGCAGCCAGTGCTCGTCCTCAGCGGTAGTAGCAGCAGCAACAACCGCCCAGCGTCGGTCCTGCCGGCCATCACGACCCGCGACGTGACGCAGCTGCTAGACACGCCGTCGGGCGTCGCCGTCAGCAGCGTAGACGTCGAGTCGCAGTCGGCCTTCGCGCTGTCCCCGCGCGCGTGGGACAGCAAGGTGCGCGCCAGCTTTAGCGCCGACGCGAGCTTCCCGTCGGCCGCGGCCGCGGCCGCGTCCTCGCCGCTCAACGCCGTCTTTCGAGTGCGCGGCACGCGGTTCGCGCCGCACGTGGCCGCGCCCGAGGCCGTCGCCGCCGTCGACTGGCGCTCGACGCTGTCGCTAACGACCGGCTCGCCCTACCAGGCGCATCCAAAGGCGGACGTTGTCGGCTGCTTCCTCGGGGCAGACGCGTTCCTCGACTTCCAGATCGCGCCGGGCGGCCGCAGCGCGTGGCTCTCGGTGTCGCAAGGCGAGCTCTGGGCCTTCCTCATCCCCCCGACGCCTGCGCACCTGCGAGCGTTCCAGAAGTGGAAGTGCGCGCCGTCGCCGACGTCTTCGTCGCCCAGGAGCGCCTCGCCGCCTCCCTCGCGCGTCTTCCTTGCCGATCTCGTCGACAAGTGCATCAAGAGCGTCGTGCCCGCCGGCGGGTCGCTCATCGTGCCCGCAGGCTACTCGGTGGCCATGTTCGCGGCCCAGGGAGACGACTGCAGCTTCTTCTCGGGACTCTTCTCGGCCACCTCGGTGCTCGACAAGCAGCTGCAAGTCGTGCTCGACCTCGAACTGCCTGCGCGCCAGCAACAACAACAACAGCAACAACAGCAGCAGATGTCGTCTGTCATGGCGTCCATTTGGTCCATCGCAATGGACGCGGCCGACACGAGCAGCCTGGCGGTCAGCTCGCAGGTGTGGGCCGCCGTGGCGCACTACTCGCGCCTACTGGCGGCTCCCAACGCCGTCAGCGACTCGGACAAGCTTGCGCTCAAGAAGGCTCTGCCGCTGCTGCGTCGGTGGAGCGCGTCGCCCTCTGCCTCGCCGCTTCCCGTCGCAGACTGGGCGCCCACGTCCATGTCGGAGGCGCACGATGCCATCTCTCGCCTGGAGCAGACGCTCGCCATGTCGACCCCGTCGACCCAGTACGGCCACGCGTCCTCGCACTTTGGCAACTCGCTGATGCCTCCTGCCAGCAGCGGGCTCAGCCCCATGGCGGCTGCTCCGCCTGCGTCCACGCCGCTCCCGTCGCTGTCGGCCACGGAGGCCAGCTACATCTACTCGGCCGCAGGCGCAGGCGCAGCAGACGACTGGCTCATCCCCGACGCCGCGCACGGCGGCGGCTTGAGCATGGGCATGAACGTCAACATGGGAGGCATGGAGGGCTTCGCAGGCGCCAACGGCTTCCCGGTGGCCATGCAGTCCATCTGGGGCGAGTACCAGCACCCCGACCAGTTCGCGATGGCGCATGAGAACGCGTCGAGCAGCCAGCTTGGTCTCGGCTCGAGCGCTCCGCAGTTCTACTCGAGCGCTGGCGGCGGCTACCACCACGGACCGCCGTCGTCTTCTCCCATGTCGAGCGGCGGCAGCATCTTCACGCCGTTGGGCGGCAGCGCGCCGTTCCTGTCTGCGTCTCCGATGGGCAGCACACCGAGCAGCGCGAGCGGCGGCTACTTCAACGACGCGCTGGGACGCCACGGGCCGCTCTCGAGCTCCGTGTCGGCGACGGCCATGGCGCTGGGTCTCGGCTCCCGACCGAGCGCTGCGGCGGACGCGCTCGTGCGGCACCGCGCGTCGTGCCACCGCTGCGGGAACCTGCGCAAGAAGAACGTGCGGTGTCCCGCGTGCCCGCACATTTTCTGCCAGAAGTGCGCCGAGAAAATGGTCGAAGAGCACGGCGACGCCATCTTCTCCGGCGGCTGCCCCGTGTGCAAGGAGCGCTGCTGCTGCGGCAAGAACCGGTCGGTCTCGTGCACTCGCAAGGTGGGTTCCGCGAGCTGTTTGTTTGCTTGCTTGGTGGCGCAGACGGAGGACTGACTGACCTGCTCTCCCCTTGTGCGTGCAGTATCACTGCTACAAGAAGTGTCCGTCGACCAAGCGGCCGTCTGCATGAAGCCCTCCCCCTCTGATAGAGCTGTTCTCACTCCCCGTCCGCCGTCCATCCATCGTGTTATCTAATATAAGCGAGCGCGCCGACCTGTCTCCGAGGCGTCCAACTCCGGCATCCATCGCCTGCCACGCGGCTACTTGGTGCCGCTAGCCGACAGGTGTCGCCGCAGCGCGCCAAGAGAGATGAGCACCGCCTCCTCGGACCGGATCGTGCGGCTGCCCTGCTCGGGACACGTGTTGACCCACAGGTCGAAGAGCGACTGCGAATCCTCGCCGCTCGCCGGGATGGTCTCGTCCGCGTTCACGCACTCCTCGATGCCCGCCACGCCGCCGAACACAACCAGCGCGTGGCGAAACGCGGGCAGCGAGAAGCTGGCGTCGTCCGTCGACACGTCGCCGCGCTCCGACGTGCCGATCTTGAGGTCGTAGCCGCCCGGGAACGGACAGTCCTCCCACACGTTGCGCAGCGACGGCGCCATGCGCGCCGTGTAGCCCCAGTAGACGCCAGTCTGTTCGCGCGGCTCGGCCGACGACACGAGCGTTCCGACCACTGCAATCAACAGAGAGAGAGAGAGAGAGAGAGAGAGAGATCGTCAGCGTCCGGGTATGCACGCTCGCGACCAAGCACCGCTGGAGCGCACGCACTCTTCTTCTTAAAGTCCTTGGAGGCCTCGTCGATCTTGACCGTGACGCGCACGCCGGGCGTGAGCCGCTTGTCGACCACGACCTCGCGCTGCAGGCCGACGTACACGTGCGAGCCCTCCTTGTCCTTGAGCGGCCGGTCCACCACGACGCCCTCGCGGTACGCGCTCCACTCGTGGCCGCGCAGGTGGTGCGGGCAGTCCAGCGGGTTGAGCAGCCCGGCGGAGCTCAGGTCCGAGTGCATGGGGAAGAGCGCGCGGCGCAGGTACTGCGGCGTCTCGAGGTACTGCAGGATGCGTGCCATAAAGACGTGGCAGTCGCGCGCGCGGGCCGCGCCGGCGCCGCTGCTCGTCGCGTTGCTGTTGTTGGCGCCCAGCTGGTCGTCGAACACGACGATCTCGTCCACCTGGAAGATGACGGCCGCGCGCGCCACCTGGCCCGCCACGTACGTCTTGAGCTCCTTCGTCTGCGCGTTGTCGATGATGGAGCCCGGGATCGCCATGCTGACCGTGTACGCGCGGCCGCGGGCCGCTCGTTCGCTCGCGCGCTGCTGCTTGTCGGCCGCGAGCTTGTCCTCCACGCGCTTCTGCCGCTCCTCGAGCTTGCGCTTCTTGCGCAGCTCCCGCTTGACGCGCCGCGCCTCCTCCTCCTCCTCGGCGGTCGGCGGCTGCACCGCTAGCTCGCCATCCGCCGCGACCGGGGACTCTGGAGAAGCTGCGGCGGCCGCCGACTCGCGCTCGCGCTTGGGCTTCTTGGCGCGGACGCGCGCGGGCGCCGCCGGCCGCAGGTGCAGCGCCTCCAGCTCCTCGTCGCTCGACTCGCTGCTGATCATGTTGGGCGACAACTTTGACTTGGGAAATGTATGACGTTCGGAGGTGAGCTGGTCACTGGCCACGCGCGACGAGCAAGTTCAGACTACCAGGTAGTCTGGATCATACAGGCCACTGTTGAGATAATATACGGTGTACTAAAATCCCGCGCTCTGATTGGCTGGACGCGAAACGACGCGAGAAGTGTAGCCATCTCGACAGCTCCGTCTTGGGATGGCTCCAACTGCACCTCCTGCTCGTGCATTGCATGTTGCCAAGAGTGCTTTAGGGCGTGCGATGGAGAGTTTTATATATACACACGCAGACTGCGCTCTGTCTCCGCCTGCCAGGAAACGGACGAGGGCGATCTCGGGCTCAGCGCGTGGCCGCACTCGCCTCGTTCCTCCCGACCGCCTTCTACGTGAAAACACTCGACGTCGACTCATTTTCCTCGCTCAGCAACCGCCTTGGTCGTCTCGGCGGCCATGCTGAGCAACAACCACCGCGTGTCGCCTGAGGTGACGCTCAAGCACCCGAACCCGGACGCCCAGCTGACGCCCAAGCTCCCGACCAATGTCAACACGAGCAAGCGGAACATGATGGCAGCCGGCGATGGCGGCGGCGGCCTCCGCGCGAGGTGGCCATGGCTACCCGCGTTTCTGGACCGCAAGTGGCTGACGCCCAAGCAGGAAGCGCAGCGCGAGGTCTGGCGAAAGCGCACCATGGTGCTGCTCGACTCGCGCTGGTACACGGTGCTCATGCTCGTCGTGACCGTCTTCGCGCTGTTCGGCGACGACATCCGCCTGAGCCTATTCAGCATCGATGCGGACAACGCCTTCTTCTCGCTCGCGACCATCTGCATGATTCTGTTCAGCTTCGAGTTCCTCGCGTCCTGCTTCGGCAAGCCCAACTACCTCATGAGCTTCTACTTCATCCTCGACCTGATCGCAACCTTCTCGGTGCTGCCCGACATCGGCTGGGCCTGGGACCAGATCATCGGGTCCAATACAAGCTCGTCGGCCATCAAGGCCAGCAAGGCGACCAAGGTAGGCAGCAAGGCTGGCCGGATCGTGCGCGTCGTGCGCGCCGTGCGGCTCTTCCGGATCGTCAAGATCCTCAAGTGGAAGCACAAGGACGACGACACGACCGGTGTCATCAACGCTTCCGAGGGCCAGCCCCTGGTCGAGAGTAAGGTCGGCAGCAAGATGGGCGAAGTGACCGTACAGCGCGTCGTGGTGCTCGTGCTCTTCCTCGTGCTGCTGTTGCCCATCTTCGACGGCGGCTACGCGACGCACGAGTACCGCTACCAGGACTACGGGCTGCGCATGATCCACGCGGTCGTGTCGTCCGGCCTCGCGGTCGCCCGCACGTCCGTGGAGTACCAGCGCCTGTTCTACGGCTACGTGCGCGACGCCGGCGTGCTCGTGTACTTCCAGATGACCAACGTGACGCAGAGCGACTTGTACGCGGACCTCGAGGCGCTGCGGTTCCAGCCCGAGGACTCGCCGTGGGAGGCATACAACCTGACCGCGAACCCGTCGAACGAGTGGACGGCCGAGCAGTTGCTGCCGGACTACGCGTCCGTGGTGGCCAAGTTCCGGACGTCCGAGGTGAACATCGTCAAGACGTACGGGTGCTTCAACAAGTCGCTGCAGGTCGTGGACTCGGCCGACTCGTCGAGCGCGTGCATCAGCGTGGCCATCTTCGACATTGCGGGCGCAACGGCGTCGAGCGCGGCGTTCAACATCCTCAAGACGAGCTTCATCATCACGGTGCTCGTGCTGGCGTCCACGGTGTTCATCCGCACGACGCGCACGCTCGTGCTCGAGCCGATCGAGCGCATGATGAGCATCGTGCAGAAGCTGGCGGCCAACCCGCTGGCGAGCGTCTCGCAGTCGAGCGCCAACACGGAGCAGCTGCGCAAGAACGCCAAGGAGCAGGGCTTCGAGACGGCGCTGCTCGAGCTGACGCTGTCCAAGGTGGGCACGCTCATGCAGGTGGGCTTCGGCGCGGCGGGCGCCGACATCATCGGCAAGAACATGGGCAGCGGCGAGCTCGACCCGATGCTGCCGGGCAAGAAGATCACGGCCATCTACGGCTTCTGCGACATCCGGCAGTTCACCGACACGACCGAGTGCCTGCAGGAGGAGGTCATGGTGTACGTCAACAAACTGGGCGACATCATGCACACGGGGACCCACCACTACTACGGCATGGCCAACAAGAACGTGGGCGACGCCTTCCTGCTGTCGTGGAAGATCTGCGACGGCGAGCTCGCGTGCTTCTCGCGCTTCACGGACGCGCCGACCGAGCCGGACCGCGTGCACGTCAACCAGGCCATCACGTGCCCGCCCAGCCCTGGCGCGGGCGTGCGGCCGCGGCGCGTGACGCCGACCGAGATGGCCGACTCGGCGCTCACGGCCTTCCTTAAATGCCTCATCGACCTGGACAACGCCAACACGGACGGCCCGCTGACAGAGTACCTGGCCAACGAGTCGGTGCGCCGGCGCTTCGGCCCGGGCTTCCGCATCAAGATGGGCTTCGGCATGCACGTCGGCTGGGCGGTCGAGGGTGCCATCGGCTCGCGCTTCAAGATCGACGCGACCTACATCTCTCCGCACGTCGAGATGGCCGACCGGCTCGAGGCCGGCTCCAAGATGTTCGCCACGCCTGTCAACATTTCCCACTGGCTCGCCGCGCTCGTCTCGCCCGCCGCGCGCAAGTTCCTGCGCAAGATGGACCGCATCAGCGTGCGCGGCGTCGACACGCCGCTCACCGTCTACACGTTCGACGTGACCGTCATGAAGCGCGGCTTCGGCACGCCCAAGCTCGACCCGGCCACGGGCGCGCAGGTGCCCGTGGACTTTGAGAACGACCCGGAGTACCGCGAGATCCGCGAGGGGCTCGAGCCGGCCTTCCTCGAGTCGGCCGCCAGCGGCGTCGACGCCTACCTGGCCGGCGACTGGCCCAAGGCGCGCCACTACCTCGCCCACGCGCTGCAGCTGCGCCCGGCCGACGGCCCGTGCAAGTACCTCATGGGTGTGCTCAAGGACTGCGGCTTCGAGGCGCCGGTCGACTGGCACGGATACCGATACGTCGCCGGATACTGAGACCGTCGACGCGAAGCTAGGACCCAAGCATTAACCTTAATGGACGGACCGATGGACGGACCGGCGCGTTAGACGCCGCGACGCCACTAGCCGAAGCTCCCTCTGTACACACCGCGGCGCCGCTGCAATACACTTCCAAGTAGAGAGATGGAGAGATGGAGAGATGGAGAGATGGAGAGACCGAGGAGCTTGACAGTCTACCCGCTGGTCGTCGACCGCGCCTTGTAGTAGTCGGCCGAGTCGAACCGCTTGCGCTCGGCCAGCTTGCGCTGCAGGATGATGCTGCGCGCGGCCAGCCGACTGTCCTGCGACATGGTCGCGGCGCGGCTGCCTCCAGGATTGGTACTGCTGCTGCTGCTGCTGCTGCTCGCACTGGCGCCGCGCCAGCCCATGCCGTGGCCCGTGGCCACGCGCGCGTCCTCCGACAGCTTGATGTGCTTCACCTGGTGGCTGATGGACGGGGACGTCGCGCCGCGATCGGTCGTAAGGAATGCGGGCGACGCGGACGAGCGGCGGCGCTCGCGGTGCCTCGTGGGCGACGACATGACCACGTGGCCGCCCCGGAGCGCGCCAGCCGACCCGCCCTCGTCCGCCGTCCCGCCGTCCGTGTCGTCCGCCGGCGCGTCCAGCGCGCCACCGCCCTGGTTCTCCATGGCGTAGTCGGCAGAGTCGAACCGCTTGCGCTCGCGCAGCTGCCGCCGGATGAGCACGTGGGCCGCGCACAACTTGCCGTACTTGGTGGCTCCGCCCGGCGCGGCCGCCGACTCGGCGGTGCTGTCCCTGTCCGGCCCGAGTCCCAGTCCCGGAGGAGTCCCTGGACCCGCAGCTGGCACGAAGAAGCGCTCGTCCGGCGGCTGCGGACGCCGCGAGGGCGAACTGAAGGCGCCAGCCGGCCGGCCGCCGCCCCCGCGGACCGATGGACTCATCTGCGCGAGCCGCAGCTCGCCGGTCGAGATGGCGGCCGCCACGCCCACGCGCGCGGCGGACGGCGAGTTGATGCTGCTGCGGACGTCCGCGTCCTCCTCGTCCACGTCCATGGGGCTGCTGCCGCCGCTGGCCGTGCCGACCACGAGCGCCGAGAAGCCGCCGCCGGCCGGCGCGGACGCCTGCTGCTGCTGGGCGGCCAGCTGGTAGTCGGCCGAGTCAAAGTGCTTCTTCTCGCGCAGCTTCTTGTGCAGCAGGATGCTGCGCGCGGACGCGGCGCCGGCGGCCGCGAGGCCCCCGTACCTCGCGGCCCTGGCCGCGTCCGCCGGGTCGGCAGCCGGCTGCGTCCGCGGCTGGTCCTGCAGCGCCGACAGGAAGACCGAGGCCCCCACCTGGGCCGGCGAGGACGAGGACGGGGACGGGGACTGCTCGTCCTCCTTCTGGCGCTTGTTCTTGTCCATGGCGTAGTCGGCCGAGTCGAACCGCTTGCGCTCCATGAGCTTGTGCCGGATCAGCATGTGCCGCGCCGACAGCGCGCTGTTGTCGCCGTAGCGCGCGGCCGCAGGAGCGGCGCCGCGCGGCCGCGTCTGCAGGTCCATGGCGGCCATGTGCGCCGGGTTGCTGCCATGGGAGCCGGGTCCGCGCCCGCCGCCGAGGCGGCCGAAGCGGCCGTCGCTCATGCTGTAAGGCTTTAGGTGCCTTAGTGCCTGCTGGTTGGATGGTTGCGTTGTGTGTGGGTCGCTTCAAGAGACCGGAGGGGCCGCCGACATAGTGAACGCAAGATGTCGCGCCGAAAGATTTGGATTTCCGCGGCCCAACGGCCTCTTTTGCGGAGGCTCTTTGTGCTCGGTTTGACAAAAGATGGGGATATTAACTGGACGATCGTATTGGTATTTTGGGAGACATTTTGGTATTGTAAGATACCTAAATATCAGAAATCTAAGATATTAGACATGCTACTGCATGCGGATACACAGGTCGGTTGGCTCCGCTTTCTTTTTCGAACCTTTTGCCCGAAGATCACACGTTCCGCGAAGAATCCGACCACGCCAATAGTGCTCGAGCGTTTTATATGTACGTTCATATCAAGCGGCGGACGCGTCTCGACGCAATGCCAGGGTCAGGTGGGGCGGACCTGGCGAAAGGTGGAGGAAGCTCCACGGTCGCACTGCAGCCATTCATATCACACGCGGTGTCCACCGCCAGTGGACCACCAGAACACGGAAGCAACGGAGTGACTCGGCTCGGATGCAGCGCTCCGTGACTGTATCCAGGGCACTAGGACGCCCCTGGCGAGTAGTTATCAATGCGCAGCGTCACGCTGGACCGCCTCGGTGGCGTCTCGACCGCGCCACAGGCTGCAACGGCGTCTGCGAAGAAGACATCGGAGCCACCTGCGGGTCGCTCAACCCCTCGGGGACGATCCCTAGCAGCAGCACTGGCGCTGCTGCGCCTCCGTCCTTGGCGTTGGCCGCCCCGCCGCTCCTCACTCGCGCTCTTCAGCGCCGCCGCAGCCAGACGGACCAGCTCGGCGTCGCGCGAGCTCAGCTGGCACGCCAAGTTGCTCACTCCGTCGTGCGCGTGCTGCGCCACGTCGAGCTCGAACGCGCGCGCTCCGTCCTCGAGACTCCGCGCCTGCGCTTCGTGCCTTCGCTGCAGCTCTCGCTTGTGCAGCTGGCCGAAGACGACGGCCAGGTTTCGATGCGCGCGGGCCGCGCCTACAGCCGAGCTCAGCGCCGGCGACTGGCAGAGCGCGAGGTCTCGCTCATGGCACGCAATCGCGTGCCCGAAGCGCGTCTGAGTCGCCGCGAGGTTGCCAAGGTTGGCGCACACGCGCGCCTCGAGGTCGCGGTCCTTCTCCTCGATCGCGATGGCCAGCGCCTCCTGCTGGTGCTCGAGCGCCGACTTCACGTCGTGCGCGTCCAGCAGGAGCACGCCCAACGCCTTGACCGCGCGTGCTTGCAGTCGCCGGTCTCGGACGCGCAGAGCTGTCTCCAGGCAGCGCTGCTGAGCTGCGAGCGCAAGCCTCGCGCGGCCGAGATCCTTGAGCGCCACACCTGCATGGTGGTGTAGCAAACCGACCAGCGCGTCGTAGGATATGCCGCCAGTTTGGGACTGCAGTTGCTCTGCGAGGGCAATCGCGTCTGCCAAGCGTGCGACTGCCGCCTCGAGCTGTTGGAGCCCGTAGAGCTTATACGAGGCGTCAGCAATGGCGGTCGCTAGCTGCCGCTTGGTCTCCTGTTGTGACTGGAGCGCCTCGGCTTCCGCTGCAGCCTTGTCGACTTCGGTCAGGAAGAAGCTGGCGACGTCGCTTTCGTCCCAGGCTGTCGGCATCACCACGGAGGCGACGACGCTGGAGGCAGCACTTGTCGTTGCAGGGCGGCGATGGACAGACGAGAGCTCGACAGCCAACTGGCTCACACCAAGCGACGACTTCCCGTCGTCGGCACAGCCTCCGTCGTTGTCGGAGGTGGCGAACGGCAGGAGGATTGGCGCTGTAGCGATTCGCTCGAGCGATTGGGAAGCCTTGAGCCAGCGGGTCGAGTCGCGGCGCGCGAAGCGGGAGCGAGGTCGCGCGCTCAGTCTACCACCATTGCATCAAAACGCGGTTAGTGTCGATACATGGCGCGTCAACAACAAGGAGAAGCCGTACGCGACTTCCGGTAGAGAGGTCGAGTCCACCAGCGGGTGTGTGGAACTGGTTCGTGGGCGGGGAGTCGATGCCCAGTCAGCAGAGACTTCGGTCGGTAGTGACTGCGGTCGGTCCACGCTCGATGGGAAGCCTAAGTCTCCCCGAATGGCCACGTATCGAGACGCGCGTACGCGAGTAGGGCGTTCATCCTCCTCGTTGAGCAGTACTCCATAGCTTTGTGACACCTCCGACGCCTCTTTTGCTCGCTCCGTCGCGTCGTCGCGCTGGTTCGTATTGCTCATGGCGCTGCTGTCGGTGCTGAACGACCCACGCCGACCGGTGACAGGCGCGAGCGTCCGTGTCTGCTTCTCCGTCGACCGATCCGACAGTCCCGTGGTCGGTCTGAGCTCCGAAAGCCCGGCAGTTCGAGAAGCTTTGGCAGCAGGCAGAGAAGCCGTCGACGCTATCCCATGCTTATCTCTCTTGGCCGCCAGCGCCGAGCTGCTGATTCGCGCGAGCTGCTTCTTCTTCTCCGCCTGGAAGTTGGGATACAGCGCTGCCGCGGCCGCCAGACCCCGCGTCATGTCGGCCTGCCAGTGTCTGTCACAGGTGTCTGTGTGCCCTCACGTTGCTACCGCATCCATGTGCGATCCCCTCCAGTATTTATAGCGAGACGCAGTTGAGCACAACGACGCCGACAATTCCTTGGTGATGCGTGTATTTGGTCGCCTTGTGCGCCGTTATGCACCGAGCTCTTGCTCTGGATCAATAGCTGACTGTGTTCTGCCGGAGCAAAACGGACTTGCGTCTGCCTCCGCCAGCCCCTTTCTGCCGGCGGAACGCCTGCATCTCCTGCTGCAGCACAGCTAGAAGGGTGGCGTTCTCGGGCACCTCGTTGGCGGTGAACTCGAACGCCTTGGACTCGCCAAGCGGCGCGGCGGCGCCCGTGACCAGCAAGATGGACGTCGAGTTGTGTTCCTGGTGGCGTTGAGAGAGCCGTTAGGGCCCTTTGTTCTCTACGAATGCCGTTCTTTCGACGTACATGGGTCGACTGGACGCGGGAGTTGCCGAGTCCCTGGGTTTCAAGCTGCATGCCGAGCACGCTGACCCAGTGCACTCGCGTCTGCGAGTTAAAGAGAGGCAGGTGGCTCTTGCGCTTGAAGAGAAGTCCCGAGTCCAGCAGCGTGAGCGTCTCTTTGACCCACTATCGGAGGAGCAGTAGCAACCACACCACCCCCACCAGTGAATACCCCCACATCGATCCACCAAGTCACTCAGAGCAGACCTTGCGGCGCTTGTTGAGTCGCCAGACGCGCTTGCCCTCGGCCAGTTCGCGGCGTACACGGGAAGCGGCGAGTACCTCCCGCTCGCCCACGCTGCCTCTGCGCGAGATCGTGGACACGACAAAGCTCGTTCGGCCCTCCGGCATCACTGCGACCGAGTCGATTGCAGGGAGCGGCGCGACGCGAATAGAGGACGCCCGCAACTCTCCGATGGCCAACGAGCTCTCTCCTGGCTCGGTCGATCGGCGCATGGACCTGCGCACTTCGCCACTCGGGGGCGAGTTTGCCTCGAGTCCGACGCCCAAAGCGATCGCTGTCGAACCGACACGCGGCTCGATGCCCTCAACCGACGACATCTCGCTGCTAATGGCGCGGTCGCTCGCGGTCTCGTCCAAATTGTCGTTGCGGCCGTCGCCATCGCGATCTTCGCTCTCACTTTGACCCTCTTCCTCATCGCTCTCGACTTCGCTGTCTCGACCGTCGACCGTAGCAAGTGGTTTGATCAGGAACACGCGCGGCAACGGACTCGCCAGCAGCTCGAAGGCCGGCGGCACGAGAGCAAAGCACGCGCTGTCGTTTTCACGCTTCCAGTGACTGGCCCGCGCTGCCAACCGCGCGCACTTGGCAGTCAGCAGGCCACGAGCGAACGCCTCAAACCTGCCTTCCCCATCGTCCGAGACGCTAGAGCTCACGGTGGACAGCAGTGGAAGACCCAGCGAGGTCGCGGCGTTTCCTGGTCGCTCTTGGAAGCACTGCTCCGCCAACATGGTGTACGCGATACCCTCGCCGATGCCTGTGTCCATGTATTCGATCTCCGCAGCGATCTCGTACGCCTGAGCCCGGTGCAGCCGGCTGAAGAAGGCCGCGAAAGCCGACAGAGGTCCCGTGTGGTATTGGAGAGCCCCCTCGAGCGTGTGGTAGGCCGCCTCACATCCCGAGTGAAGGGTGAGCAGCACCATCTTGCTGTAGGGTTTGTCGAAGAGCAGCACGGCGCGCACGATCGCGAGTTGCTGAGCCTGCGAGAGAGAGGGGGGGTCACGATACCAGAAGTATGAGTTTTGATATCTCAAAGCGGGCTCTGAAGGAGACTCGGCACACCAGAGCACAGCAAAAGCCCGAAAGCGTGCGAAGGACCTCGCACGACAGCTCAGGGAGTGCAGGGGGCGACGGACGGTCAGCCAAGGTCGCAGCTTGTTCGAGCGAGCCTGCAGACCGCTGGAGCGACAGCACCGCTCGGTTGATGGCTGCGGGCGAGCGGTCCTTGAGTACCTGGCGGACCAAATGGAGCGACAAGAGCGCTCTAGTGACGAGCACCATCGGCACTTCCATCTCGAGAGGCATATCCTGGATCGGATGGCTAGCGTTAGAACACTCCACCCGACGACAGTGCTCTTTGGTGGCGACTCACGGCTGTCTCGGAGGAGAGGACGCTGTGCCAGCGGGTCGATACACAACCGGGTTCAAGAAGGTCGGGGCGATCGGCGAGTAATGCGACGTATCGGTCGCACGCGACGATCGTGTCCAGCACATCTGCGGCTCCAGGTGAGGCCCTCAGCCGGTCGAAAAGCTGCACGATCGCAGCACGGACGGAGATCATGGACGCGTTAGTCGCTGTTGTATCCGATAGTTCGAAGGCGGCGTTCCAGGCGACGGTGACCTTCGTGCGCAGGTCGCAGGCTTCGGGTGGCAGCTCGAAGCCGCCCGGAGAGACGAGCTCGCCGTCCATGCCAGGCACGGGGACCACCGGCGTGAGCCAGAAGAGCGCGTAGAAGCCGCGGTTCGTGGGCATCCTCTCGACCTCTGTCGCTGGAATTGAACGTGCTGGGGAATGCCCTCGACTTGGTGTCTAACGCTCTCACAAAGTCCAGGGACAAGGACGCAGTTTGTGTGCATGTGTGTGAGCCAAAATTAGCTTTATTCCCCAAATATACTTGGCTCGCTATTGGTCTGGGCCATCTCGTCTCTCCGTCCATCGTGAGCCGGCTTGCTGTATCCGCCTGGGACGAGCATGCACAATGGATGTACCAGGACGCTCGTCTCATGTTCCATGCCCAAAGCAGCAGCAGCAGCAGCAGCAGCACCTTGACGCCGGGACAGCCTACTCTACGCTGTACGTCATGAGCGCCGAAAGAAGTCAGCTCGGCGCGAACCTACAGCGTCGAGTCTCGAGTTCGTGCATGACAAGCAAGTTGCGTCCATATCGGGGCGATCGTTCATTCGGAGACAGACACGCGTCGGCGTCGACCGAGGCGGATCGCTCGCTCGCCTTCCGACCTGCGATCCGCCAGTAAGCCTTACACTGTACCTTATGTATAAGCATCGAGACCGCCCCGAAAGACGCGCGCCGCAATCAACGGCAGCGCATTACCAGCAAATAGCGAGCCCAAAGACGCGCTTCTGCTTGGGGTGCGTGTCGCTCGCCGCCGACCGACTTGATTGTTGTATGCGTCCCGCCATTCTGAAGTCAAGCGCAGGGGTTTGACGTCTCCTGGCGGCTCTCTCGCCGTTTGTATGGGGTCGTGTCCCAAGCACCAAATCACACAGGAGATGCGATTTGCCAACGTCCATCCGCGCCAATGATGAAGCCCAGTCAACTGGGCGACCGAGACCGTGTCTATTCATCTGGCGCGCCACCGTCGTCCCTCCCTGTCTCCCCCAGCTGTGGCCACGACGGCCATCGGATCCACTCAAGGTAAGGACTCCGCGATGAGGCGCGCGCGCGTCTGCCCTGCCGCCGCCGAGCGTGATGCCCCTCCGAGCGGCCAGATCATTCCTCAAATCCCCCGCAAGTTCCCACGCGCTTCCCCAAGCTCGAGTTGCGTCTCCAGCCAGCTCCAAGCTCTCTCTCCATCAAGCATGTTCGCCGTCACTCGCGCCGCCGTCTCACCCGCCATCCGCCGCGCCGTCACGTCAGTCGCCTTCCAGCGGTTCGCCGTCGCCGCCGCGGTCACCGTGCTCGCCCCCAGGATCGCCCAGGCCGTGCCCAGGCCGATCCACGCCACGCGCATCGCGCACATGGTGTCGGTCACCAAGCCCGTCGAGGAGTTCGTGCGTCTCCCCGTCTCGGTCACCTTCCAGTACGTGTGTGCGTCGGTCTTTCGTCGGTAGAACGTGTGCACTAACTCGTATGGGAACTCGGCGGATGGTGACTACAGCAAGGAAGACGAGAAGGAGCTGCGCACGCTGCTCATGAAGCTGCACATGCAGGCCAACTTGGTGCGTCTAGACCGCCCCAGACACGCTATCATCGCACCCGCAATACTAACGCGCGCTATGTGATGCAGTACGATACGATCGGATACCAGAAGCAGATGGCGGCGGACCGAGAAGACCTGGCCGCGATCCCCAACTTGGCCCTGACGGAGGAGCAGATCGAGGCTCTCCTCGAGTGGAAGCACCTCGACCTGTAGTCAGGTCCGGCTGCCGCTCCAGGAGAGGAGTCCTCCAAGGCGCGGCCTCCTCCCGCCCTGCGTGGGGGGGGGCCAGTTCCTTTTCCCGGCCTCGAGTCGAAGCCGGCGCCTCCGTCCTGTGGACCGACCGCTGGAGCTCCAAGCGTCGTCGAGTGCGTGTGCGTCGCGTGATTTCCACGGCAGAGCGGACTGAAGCTGGCGGAGCAAAGGGTGTGTGGAGGGGAGACCGCCGTCTCCTACTACTTACGGGGTGTTTGAGTGAAGATTCGGGCGCTCTCCCAGCGCTCCACCCGCTCCCCTCCCCCTCCCGAGCTTGCCAAGCACCAAGTCCGTTCCCGAGCGTGAATCGCGCGCGCGCACCAAGCCGACGGCCCCTGGAGCCCCCGCGTCGTCGGGCCAAGCGGAGCGCAAGAGTACATCGCGTAAACCAACCTCCTCGCTGCTGCCCGCCCCCACCATTCCCCAGATGCGTATCGAAGAAGAAGACGACCGGCGCGCGCGCCTCGGCGGCGCCGGCCCCTCGCTGGCTCGCGCTCGCGAATCTGAGCAACGACGATGCTTTACGTTTGGTACTAGCATCCTACAACCGATTGTGGCAATGCCCCATGATCCTGTAGATTGAGCTTACAATATACACAACACACGAACGAACCCCATGGATTCGAACGGGTTTTTGTCGTCGCCGACCAACTTCAACGTGCGCGTCCGTCACACGTCACACGTCACATGGCACGTATCCCTGTCACAGAAACTGCAGCAATGCTTTGCTCGGTATGTGCGTCGGGGCGACTGTGCAGGCAGGTGGAAGCAAGCAAGCCAAAAGCACACACACACCACGAGCGAACCGAGAAGAACCCGCCGCGTATCTCTATGCGATACAGGCGCGCCGCATGGAGGTTCAGATCGAGAGAAGCTCGGCGCTTTTGCGCGCGTGTTCGAGCAGTCGTGGAGCCGAGACGCGGCGGCGCAACGCCTGGCTGTCCGGCCCAGTCGAGGCGAAACCTCCACCGAGGAAAATCCCCGAGCGAAAGCGCGGGTGTCGCCTTGCGCATGCGCCCTTCCTGCCGCGCGGGTTTATACAAACTGTTAAATGTGGAAACATCCCACTTTTCTGTGCAGCATGGCGAAAAAACACACGCGCTGGCGTCAACGGGTATTTCAGCTTCGTCCGTGTCGAACCGTCGCTTGTTCCCATGTTTGACCGAATATGCGTCGCTTCCGACTGGTCACTTGTAAAAACGCGTTTTTACAGCGCGTAATTACGGATTGAAGTCGGCCCCCCCCCGCGGAGGGACGGATCGGCGCCCCACGTTTCCAGGCACAGCGAGCTCCCCCCAAGGCCGCCCATCCATATTGGGCATCCATACAGTGGACAAGAAGAAGAACGGCCCGAAAGCCCACGCATCGCCCGCACTAGCCACTACTCCGCTCGCCCCGCAGGATGCTGTCCCTCCGCCGCGCCGCCGCCAGCGCCGCCGCCGCCAACCGCCGCGTGGCCTTCGCCTCGCCCATGCAGGCCGCCGGGCTGGCCAACTTCTCGGACAAGGAGAAGGCGGCCGAGCAGGTCTACTTCAAGTGCGTCTGCGCGTGGCGGCTCGCTCGCAGATAGGCCCAGGCGCTCACGGACGTCCCTGTTCTCTCTGTTCTCTCTGTTGGTCGACAGCAAGGAGGACGAGAAGTCGCTCCGCAAGCTGCTCAAGAAGCTCAAGGGCCAGGCCGACGTGGTGCGTGGCGTCCAGTGGAGTGTTCTATAGAGTGGAGGGCGGTCTTTGCTGACTGACGGATATGGGTGTATGCACGCCGCTCAGAACGACGAGGACGGCCTCAAGGACCACGTGGAGCACGACAAGAAGGGTCTGCAGAAGATCCCGGGCCTGAGTCTGTCGGAGGAGCAGGTCAAGGCGCTGCTGGACTGGAAGCACAAGCACTAAAGCGCTCGGCCCTGATCTTTTTTGCCCTCGAGTACCGCCCTCGCCACGCCACGCCGTGCAGACGCACAGATGCAGGCGCGGCATGGCATGGCGTGGCGCTGGGGGAAAGCGCGCACGCCTCCGCTCGCCACGCCACCCAACACATGAAGCAGGAGACGAGCACGGAGATGACGCAGAAGGTTGAGGAGAAGAAGAATACACGGAATCGATCATTGCGTGCTCTCTCTCGTCGCGCTCGCTCCCCAGCTCGCTCCCCAGCGCTCCGTGCGACCGATTCGGTGGACAGCAGCCTGTCAGTGGGCCCCAACGTACGTGCAGCGTGCGCGCGCCAACCTTTGCCAGGCCGTCAGCTGGACTCGAAGGCCGCGATCTCGCCCTGCACCTTGTCCAGCTCGGCCGCGATCTCTCCGCGCTGCTTCTGCGCCGTCTCGAGCATTTGCTTGAAGCGGTTCTGCAGTGGACGCACACACGGTAGCAGCATCGAGTCCGATGTGAGAGGGGGGGATCGTATCATGCACGCTTGAAGACGAAGAGCTGCGCGACGAACCTTGACGATGATGTTGGTGTTGGCCTCCACCTTGGCCTGCAGCTCGTTCGCGTCGCGGTCGGCGTCGCGCAGCGACTTCTGCAGACGCTCGCGCACGGGCAGCAGCTTCTGGTAGTCTGGGTTTGTCAGGTATGCTCTCGGCGCTGGATCAACCAAGCCATTTAATCAACACGCCGTCAGTCATCCATCCGATACTCCACGACACGAGCCACCATCGTCATCATCGTCATCATCGTCGTCGTCATAACAACGCGGCGGCCGTACCTGGCTCTGCAGCAGGCTTCTCCTCCATACCCCCGAGGATGTCGTCCTCCAGGTCGTCCACGTCCTTGTCGTCGTCCTCCTCGGCCGACCGCGTCGGGCTCGGCGTCGGCGCGAACGTCGGCGACCGCTGCGCCGACTCCCGGCCGGCCTGCGACTCGGCCTCCGAGCCAAAGTCCGTCACGATGGGCGTGTTGACGGCCGACGTGCTCGCGGCCGAGTCGATCCCGCGAGCGCCGCCCGCGCGGGCGGCGCTCGCGGGGCCCACCTCCAGCAGCTTCTGCTGCTTGCTCGGCGGCTCCTCGGCCGTCAGGGTCAGATACTCGGGGTGCTGCCGGATCAGCTCCATCTCGTCCGTCACGATGATCCCGTTCGGGTGCTCGGCGTCCGCCATCCAGTCGTAGAAGTCCACCAGCTCCTCCTGCACGTCCTCGACCACGCCGCCCGCGATGATCTTGACCAGGTCCTCCTCCACGCGCGCCACGTCGTTTTTCTGCATGGACGACGCGCCAATCTCGGTCAGATCAGGTCAGTTCGGCCCCCCATGTCATCCTGCAATCGCCGCCGCAGCGTAACCCAACGGACGCACCGGGAAGGGCGTGTACTTGCGCGTCTTGTCGAACTTCCGCTTGACGACGTTCGTGTTGGGCGGCGTGATGCCGTTCGGGATCTCCTCCTGCTTCTCCAAAGCCTGCCGCTCGTCCTCCTTGTCCGCCACGACGAAGATCTGCCCGATCTCGCCGCTCTTGTAGAAGAAGTTGTCGTCGTACGTCTTGTGCGTCTCGAGGATGCACGGCAGCTGCGCTGCTCGCGGAGACGCGCGCACAGGTTAAGAGAGCGTAACCCGCGCGCTAGGCTCGGCCGCACAGCACGCACCGATCTTGGCAGGGTACTCCTTCTTGTTCACCACGAGCGTAAAGTGCTTGTTGTCCGCTGCGCACGAGCACATGATGATGCGGTTGATGACAGTTAGCTCGACGAACGAGGCGTAACCCGCGGCGTAACCTGCGCAACGCACCGCCAGAGACCATCTCCACGTCCGCCGACTCGCCCGCCGCGATGCCCGCGCGCACCTCCTGCGCCAGCCGCTTCGGCAGCTGCAGCAGGTACTGCTCCATCGCCGCCGGCCGCTCGCGGAGACGTCGTCGCCTGCGCAGTCGGACCAATTGCTGGGTTACAGTTTATGCGCGGGGTTACGTTTATGGTTTATGGTTACGTAGAGTACCCTATGGAGTATAATTTCGTATACCCCGGGAGTTCTGTTTATAAAAAGAGGCACCCTTTTGTAAATATTACTTCCTACAAACTTCTAATGAAAAAGTTGTATAAGGTCAGTACTTTTTCAAATCCCTCCCCCTATTGAACATGTAACCTTTTTTGTTTATACAAATTTCAAATAAAAAAGCTGTTACCCTAACCCCTCCCTATTGAACATCTAACCAGGTTACTTTGTAAATGAAACCGTGGCTACTTTAGTAAATATTACAGAGTAACTACGTAACCCAGAATTGGTGTAACCCAGGTTACTTTTGTAAATAGTACTTAAAATTGTAAATATTATTGAGTAACCACGTAACCCATGTTACTTTGTAACCTTTTGTATACGCAATCCGAATCATATGTGCAACGAATGGCTACATTAGCACGTCAAGAGATACTTGTGTATGTAGCTACCCAGTATCCTCCTTCTCGGGGCCGCCGCTGCCGGTCTACTCGTCGTGTCCGTCACTCTTCCAGTGCTCAACGAGCGCCTTGAAGAGTCCGTCGGGCTTGCGCTGCAGCGCGGCGGGCGTGTCGAACTCGCCGACGCCGCCGCGCTCCATGACGAGGATGCGGTCCGCGTCCAGGATCGTGTTGATGCGGTGCGCGATCGTCAGGCACGTGCACTCGCGGAACTCCTCGCGGATGCTGGCCTGGATCTTGCGGTCCGTCTCCGTGTCGATCGACGCCGTGGCCTCGTCCATGAGGATCACCTTGGACCGCTTGAGCAGCGCGCGCGCGATGCACAGCAGCTGGCGCTCGCCCACGCTGAAGTTGGAGCCCTTCTCGTCCACCTTCGCGTCCAGCGCCGCCACGGCGTGCGTCAGGTGCGCGCGGCGCAGCGACGTCCAGATCTGCTCGTCGTCGTACTGGTCGAACGGGTCCACGTTCGAGCGGACCGTGCCCGAGAACAGCACCGGGTCCTGCGGGATGATGGCGATCTTGCCGCGCAACTCGTTCAGCCCGATCTGCGAAATGTCGACGCCGTCCAGGTAGATGGCGCCCGCGTCCAGCTCGACGAGCCGCATGAGCGCCACCACGAGGCTCGACTTGCCGGCGCCCGTGCGGCCCACGATGCCGATCTTCTCCTGCGCGCGGATGCTCAGCGACAGGTTGCGCAGCACGCGCGGCAGGCCCGGTCGGTACCGCAAGTTCACGTTGCGGAACTCGATCTCTCCGCGCGACGGCCAGCCCGCGAGGGACTTGCTCGACGTGAGCGCCGCCTCGACCTCCATCTCCGTGTACTTCTTGATGCGCTCGACCGACACCATCTGCGTCTGCAGCTGGCTGATCATGCGCACCGACCAGTTGAGCGACTGCGTGACCGTGAAGGCGTACGTGAGCGACACGCCGGCCAGGCCAGCGAAGGCTGCGCCGCGCTCCGGGTCGGCCGAGTGCGTGAGCACGGCCGCCAGCGCCGCGAAGGCCGCGATGAGCGTGCCGGCGAACTCGAGCCGCAGGGCGAGCCAGCAGTTGACGGCGAAGTTGAGGAAGTACGCGCGCTGGTTGCGGTCCAGCAGCGCCTCGTTCTGCGTCGAGAACTGCTTCTCCGCCGCGTACGCGCGGATCGTGGGCAGTCCGTCCAGCGTCTCGGACAGCAGCGCGAAGACAGGCGAGCGGCTGATCGAGTCCAGGCGCTGCAGCTCGCGCGACGACTTGATGAAGTACCGCTGCGAGTAGTAGTAGCCCACCATGACGGGCAGCAGGATCACCATGAACACGGGCGTCACGTACGAGATGGTCGCGAGCGTCACGAGCACGCTGATGAGCGTGTTCAGCAGCATGCTCCACGTGGCCGGGATGCTTTCGTCCACCGTGTACACGTCCTTGGACAGCCGGTTGACGATGCGGCCGAGCGGCGTCGTGTCGAAGAAGCTCGTCGGCGCGCGCAGGATGCGCGTCAGCAGCCACTCGAAGATGACTCGGCTCGCGCGCAGCCCGCCCTTGTACGTCGTGATCGCGCGCACGTACAGCGCACCAGAGTAGAGCACGTTGAGCGCAAAGTACACGTACACGTACCAGAGCTGCTGGTCGCGCGCGCTGTGCTCCTGCGCGTGCTCCGACCAGTACGAGAGCCACCACGTGGCGCTCAGGTTGATGAGCTGCGCGACCGCGAAAGCCACGACGAGCAGCAGACCCGCCAGGATGCCGCCGAACGCGCTGATCCACCACTTGTACACCTGCCACGGCACGTCGCCCGTCGCGCGGTCCTCGTCGGCGATCAGCTGTCCGTCCTCCTCCTCGCCCGCGAACTCGCCTTCGTGCGTCAAGTCGCTGCGCACCGACGACGTGCGCGACAGACGGCTCTGCTGAATGGCGTACGCCACGTGCGCGCCGTTGGCGTCCGCCTGGTCCTCCTCCTCCACGGCCATCTCGTCCTCCAGGTCCTCGATCGTCTCGTGCGCCGCCTCCTGCTGGTCCTGCTCCTTGTACTTGGTCACGAGGTCCGTCAGGATGCCGTCCGGCTTGGCCATCAGCTCGCGGTAGCTGCCGTCCTCCACGACGGCGCCCTTCTCCAGCACGACCACGCGGCCGCACTGCGACAGGAACGTCAGTCCATGGGTCACGAGCAGCACGAGTTTGTCCTTAAGCGTCGTCTTGATGCAGTTCGTGAAGATCTCGTGGCCCACGTGGCTGTCCACCGCCGAGAGCACATCGTCCAGGACGTACACGTCCGCGTTCTGGTACACGGCGCGCGCGATCGCGACGCGCGTGCGCTGCCCACCGCTCAGGTTGATGCCCTTCTCGCCGATCTCGGTGCGGTCGCCGGCCGGCAGGATCGCCAGGTCCTTCTTGAGCGCGCTCACGCGCACCGCCTCGGCGTACCGCTCGGGCTGGTACGGCAGCCCGAAGCAAATGTTGTCGCGCACGGTCGCGTTCTGGATGAAGGGCTGCTGGGAGACGTACGCGATGGACCCGCGCACGCTGACAGCCCCCTTGGAGCAGCGCGCGTCGCCCAGGATGCCGCTCAGCAGCGTCGACTTGCCGGCGCCAACGTGGCCCACGATGGCGACCAGGTCGCCCGCCTTGGCCTCCAGCGACACCTCCCGCAGCACCGGAGCGGCCGCCAGCTTGCTGCCGCTGCTGACGCTGTCCTCCTCCTCCTCGTTGCTCTCGAACGCCGCGTCCGAAGACGGCGCGGCCGCCGCGTCCCACATAAAGTCGGCGTCGCGCACGCGCACGCCGACCGCCGTGAGGCTCCCCGCGCCGACCTTCTCGCGCTCCTCCTCCATCAGGTACGAGCGCAGCCGCTCGACGCTGACGCTGGCCTCGATGATCGAGTTGAGCACCTGCGGCAGCATGAAGAGCGGGAAGCGCAGGATGTTGAAGAGCGCGAGCGACGTGAGCGCCGTGCCCACGTCCAGCGTGTTGCCGAGCATGACGAACGTCCAGAAGCTCGCGACGGTCACGAGCGACGGGATGGACGAGAAGAGCGTCATGGACCCGGCGCGCGCAAAGATGTACGAGCGGAGCTTGGCGAGCTCGTCGGCGCGGAAGCCCATGACGCGCGCGGTGAACGAGTTCTCCCAGGCCTGGAGCTTGATGACCTTGATGCCGGCGAGGACCTCGTGGCAGACCTTGATGCGCTCGTCCTTGACCGTCATGAGGCGCAGCTGCAGCCTGCGCATGAGCTTCGAGATGGCGGCGGTGACCGGCAGCAGCAGCACGATGATGGCCACGCCGGCGAACGTGGCGACGCCGATCTGCTTCCACAGCAGGTAGCACGAGATGGCGATCTGGAAGACGGAGAACCAGACGCTGTTGATGTAGGTTGACAGCTCCTGCAGGCGCTGCGCGTCGATCGACATGAGGTTCGTGATCTCGCCCGTGGTCTTCTTCTGGCGTGCGGCGGCCGACAGCACGAGCGACTTGCGGTACACGCTCGTGCACACGGCTGAGCGCACGCGCATGCCCGACTCGAAGCAGTGGAAGAAGTAGTTGCGCAGCAAAAAGGACTGCGCGACGCCCGTGGCGAACACCACGAGCGCGTACAGCAGGCCCTCGCGCAGCGGCGCCGCCGGGTCCATCAGGTACGCGATGATGCGCTTGATGAGCAGCGGAGACACGAACTGCAGCGAGTCGTGCGCGAGCTTGAGCAGCCCGGCGCGCGCGATCTGCCCGCCGAAGGCGCTGCCCAAGGCCCACGTCAGGCTCGGGCGCGCGCTCTGCAGCTGCTGCTCCCACGCCGCCTGGAACCGCCGGTTCACGTTGAGCGCGCGGTTGGGCGGGTCCAGCTGGTACAGGTCCTCGTGCTCCAGCGGCCGCGCGTTGCCCAGCTCCATGATGGGCGTGACCCACGAGAAGAGCGCCGCGGACCAGCACGTCGCGTCCTGCGACGGGTACCGGTCGCTCAGGCCAGAGTACGCCGGCGCTCCGGCCTTGGCGCCCGCGTCCGGCAGCAGCGGCGTCTTCTCCCCATCGGGGGGCGTCACCGACACGCCGAACGCCATCGCGGGCGGCGGGAAGGAAGGCTCGGGGCGGGAGGAAGAGCGAGCGATCAGCCGCGCGTTTGGGACTGGCTGGGCGGACCGAGTGTCGGAAGGGGAGACGATGAAGTGACGGACGGTTGCATTGGGACGCGCCTTTGTATTCATTATAGAAGGCATGAAGAACACTTCAAACGCTGTGAATGATTACTTAATGGTATGAGGTAGATCGCCATATGAAATGTAGAGGGTTTTGAGCGGATCCGGTGGAGTACACTCAACACGTCAGGCGTGGCGTCTCTTGGCATAGTGAGCGCAAGATAAATTCGAGACCGTTTCTGTCCGAAAGGGTGTGTGCAATACAACACGCTCAACCTCTGCTTCGCGAACTCTCGAGCCATTATTGGGCTCTGGATCGCGACTCCGAGGCTGGGCGAACGACTGGTGGGGAGAGGACGCGATCGGTGGAACGGTCGGCCATGTGCGTGGCGAGCCGCGAGTATGTTGGGGGCAACGGCGGCCTCCTAACGTACTGCTGGTCCAGTTCAGCGGTCAAACGGGTCCCTCCCTCCCTACTGACGGCTTCTTGCTGATGTGCCGATCCCGATGATTGGTTTGGCACGCGAGGGGCGGGACCTGCAGTGTGGCCATGACTGTCGCAGAGTGCTGTCGAGCTTCGACTCCATGACTGGGTGCTCTCGGGTGTGTTCGTCGACTTGCTGGCCGTATGGGAGCTATTTCAGGCGAGCCATTGGCGAGTGAGCTGCATTGAGACGCAAAGAGTCTGCGAGAGCGCATTGGCATGATGAAGGCGGTGGATGCTGTCCGCTTTCCCACCGACGCGTCCTCTTCCCGTCCGATGACGCCGCCGCTCGCTAGCAACACCTGTACGGACCTGCATGGTGTCAGTGGAGTCGCGGTATTGCGACTCACTCGCGGCGGGTTTGGCGCACACGGCAGGCGTCGAGGAGGCGATCCAACTCGTATCGACACGCGACGCCGTGTACTTTGACCCTTCAGCGCTTGCATGGAGTAACTCCATCCCTCTTGCGGCTCCGATCCGGACGCGCCTCGGTCTTGTGCGTCACTCAACCTCAGTGTCGAGCTATGACGATGCTGCTGTTCAACTCAAACACCGCCATCGCTCCTGTCCCGGCGGTGAAACCAGGTCAAGTGCGTCACGGTGCGCACCAGCGACGGCGTCGTCGTCTGCTCCCACCCGAGTGGCACGCTCTACCTGCTGGTGCGTTGCATGCAAAGCTCTGATCTCGAATCTATGGTGCACTCATACTGCCGGCGTCTTCCTAGCCTCAACATGTCACGCGAACACCCGAGGTGCGTTCGATGAGTCGATAGAGCCCCTCCCTACCAGCGTCTTACAAGTGCGCTTCGCGTAGGGCGAGCTAGTCGACACGGCGTTGCTGCCGGTGGAGCCCACCGACCCCTACAGTGGTGATGATGAGTACGAGACCAAGCCCAGACCGACGGAAGTCGACCTGCGTGGCTGTCAGCTTGAGCACCAGGACGTTGCGCGCTTAAGCCACGCCCTCGTCGGGAACGTACGTGTGCGTCCGTCCGTCCAGCGATCCAACGCCTTTACTCGTGCTCATGTGTCTTTGCTCAGCACTTCGTCACCTCGCTGGCACTGAGCGGGAACCACCTCGGCGACAGTGAAGTCGCGCTCCTGGCCGACGCGCTCGCCCACACTGGGTGCGCGCTCGAGTCTGTCCTCCTGTGCTACAACGCCATCGGTGCGCTCGGGTCGACGCTGCTGGCGACGGCGCTGCGTGATAACGCGAGGCTGCGGGTACTAGACCTGTCGCACAACCGCGTGGGTCCGGAGGGCATGCTGCCGTGGCTCGGCGGCACGCTTCGCGTCAACCAGTCGCTGCTTGAACTGCGCCTAAGCCACAATGGCATCGGTGACGCCAAGGCGAGCGAGCTGTTGGCCGCGCTCGCACCCAAGCCAACGACTGAGGAAGCGGTTCTCAAAGCGCAGATCGCTCGGCGAAGACACACGACAGCGGTCGTAGTGTCCGTTCCCTATGCAGCCTCAATGCCGGCGGTGGCGCACGAGCCGGAAGACGACGAGCCATTCAACTCGAGCGTCACAACAATGCTACTGGCGGACACGGGCATCGGGGACGAGGCCGCGCGGCACCTGGCCCATGTGCTGAGCAAGACACGAAGCCTCGCGCACTTGGACGTGTCGTGCAACGCCTTTAGCGCTCGAGGCGTGCGGCTGCTCGCAAAGGCGCTAGAGCGCAACGAGTCGCTCCTGTCGCTCGTCTTCAGCGACAACGTGGTCGAGGACCCTGGCGTCGCGTCGGCGCTGCTGAAAGCCGCAGGAGCGCACTCGTCGCTCGAGACCGCGCGCTTCCAGGCGTGCTTCCCGTCTGGACATTCTGCTGTTGCCGTGGCGGCTGCCGAACTGCTGCGGTCCACTCGGACGATCGCTACGCTCGACCTGGTACGTCCGTTCTCCATCAGCGTAGAAGACGTCACGGGTTAGACACTGACGAATAGATGAGGTGGTGGTGACTGCAGAGTCACTGCCTACTAGAGCCACCGGGTGCTGCGGAGCTCTATCGCTCGCTCACGGTCAATCGGAGTCTGCGTCACCTCGAACTGGTGCGTCATCCCGTGTCGAACTGCGACGCTCTACCATGCCGCGCAACTAACCAACCAGCCGCACAATGGGAGGACGGCAGATGTGCTCGGGTCTGCGGTCTGACAGTGCAGTCGCAGCGCTAGCACGCGCTCTGGGCGAGAACAAGGCGCTCGAGACCCTGGACGTGAGCTACAACGCCGTCACGCTGCGCGGCTGCAAGCTGCTTCGCGACGCCGCCCAGGCGCGCGAGGAGCAGCGCGCTGACGCTACGGGCGACATGGCGAGCGTTGTGCTGCAGCGTCGACGGCTGTTCGTGTGTCTCGAAGGTAACAGCGGCGAGAAGAGCGCCGGGGCCGGAGTGACCGTCGCTGGCGGGCTTCGACACGCTCGGAGGAGCCCAAGCACGACTGACTGACACGCATGAACCGGATATTTATACTTGAAAATTGTATTGAACTGTACACTTCCTCTATAGATACTGACGACTTCTATGACACGCCAAGGTGGGGGGGGGGGGGGG